>JAZHYW010002755.1:0-184154 GCA_037355805.1 Ixodes ricinus
TTCGCGATAAATGACGCAGTCATCGGCAAAGAGACTGACGGATGAACATATATTAGTGGGCAGGTCGTTAATATAAATGGGAAAAAGTAAGGGTCCCAGAACCGAGCCTTGGGGTACACCTGAGCCAACTGGAGATAAATCCGAATTGATATTGTTAGCCGTCACAAATTGGGACCGGTTAGTGAGGAAGGAGCGCAACCATGCAAGAACATTGGTGTCTAAGCTTACTTTAGTCAGCTTGAGAAAGAGAAGTTCGTGAGATACGTTACCGAATGCCTTTGAAAAATCGAGGAATATGCAGTCCACCAGAGATCCACGATCAAGAATGGAATGACGTCGTCAGTGACGTCATCAATGGCGTTACTGATGACGTCATCGACATCGTCATCAGTGGCGTCACTGACGACGTCATTGGCATCCGCATCGTCATCGTCTTCATCACTGATGACGTCATCAGTGACGTCACAGAATGACGTCATCGGCTTCGTCATCGTCACGTGACCCCCCCAGAGGCCACGTGACCCCTCCCCCCCCCGAGGTCACTTGACCCTCCCCCAGTACCTTTCCTCTCCTCCTCCTCAAGAGCTGTGCTCTAATTCGGCGTTACAGAGAGTTGTAAACGGCTTTTTTAACCGTGGTGTAACCTAGTGACCTTTCAGTGTCCGGTTGAAGCTTGTCAAGTAAATATCACTCAATACAGGAGCAAAAGATGAGCTCGTTGCTCGACGTTTGCTCGCCCTTACGAGGAAATAGAGCCCACATTTCTACAGAGGCCTGCAGAGCAGCTAGTTTTTATAAAATCGTCTTTATAGTCACAATGGATATCTGTGCTTTACTCAAGTGTCTTCTACGGTTTTCACCTACTTTCTTGTTTTAGTGCAGCGGTTTTAATTTTGAATATTGTGCATGATCGGCTCTGGAAATTAATAGTTACGCGTGTATTTAAGCAATCGAGCTCCTACCTAAATACAAAATCATACTAAGTCAATGCAAACTAGGTAGAGCAACGTACCGCCTGATACGAACGGAATCAGTGATATTGAGTTATTCACACATTCGAGATGGCAGCCATCTATGTCTTGACCACTGATCTCTACTATAGGGGGCTTGATGGCGCTTAGCTGCTCTCCGAGCATGGCGCAAGTGAAGCCTCTGGAGGATTCCAATATTAATTGTCCCGTAAGTCTGGCGTGCCCTTGGATTCGTAGTGCGTTCGAGTCGGTATTTTGGTCCATGCTTTTTTGTGTCTTTGATTGGGTTTCTAAACTCACGTTCACGATTAAATCCCTAGAATAAGGCATTTGAACGTGGGACATACGCAAACTTGATAAACTGGAATCTCGAAATTTTCCTCACCTCGAATGGCCTTCCAGGAGACTTATCGGGTCCGCAAGCAATGTTACTCCGCAACAAGAAAACTTTCTTGGGATGACAAAAAAAAAAAAAAAAAAAACGCGCCCTGATTGCTGTTTGAGACCAGCACTTGGAAGAGTTGAAAAGCCTGTCAAGCGCTCACTTCCTGGACAAGCTGCTTACTTCCGGTGACTTCAAACATGTCTGCTCCATGCGCCATCCAGCCCCTATAGTAGAGATCAGTGGTCTCTACCCATGTAGTGAACGGAAGTGCCTAAACAAAAAGCCGAGACCAACTTCACAACCGCCGATAGCTGCGCTGTGCAGTCAAGTGAGCCGCTGGGGCCACGCATGGGAGTGGCCACACCTTACGTTTACACTTTTACTCTATGGTGTGGGTGCGCGAAGCTAGATTCGCATGAGATGAGTCGTCCGCGCTTGCGAAAGTTGCGACAGCAAGCAGCACAACAGAGTGCAGACAGTTGAGTTTGTGTATTTACGCGATGCAGGTGTTTTCCCGGGTGCGTGGGGCGGGCTAAAGCAATACAAAGTGCGTTTAAAGATATGAGCTTTACCGTACTATGTGTTTTGTCCTGTTTGTTTTCAGAGTTGGTATATGTAAACGATGCGTTACACTAAATGAGCTTATTCTGAAAGCGGAGTACGGAAAAGCGCAAGTTTGCCTTGTATCTTTCCTGTTTACCACCGCTTGACGGTCGCCAGATGATTTCTGGTTCTAGAACAATCATTTATACGTTTATGTTGATACTACTGTTCGGACGTCGCCTTCGCGATAAAGTTCCTGTTTGGTACCTCATGCCACTACCCCTTATCGTATATATATCACCGTAGTTAAGGTTCGCAGCTTATGAAGACATGCGTAAAGGAACCCTCGCTTCTGCTCAATTTGATTCAGGTAAGATACACTATTTCTACGAGCTCGATTCTACCGATGCGTTTCTGCTGGACTGGCTTAGAGCCGCTAAATTAGCTACAACTCTGTTTTTGAAGAAGTCGGTGTTTTGCCAAAACCAGGTGTGGGCACCGCGCGCGCGCGGAAACGTCTGAGCCAGCGCCCTGCCGACAGCAGTGTCCCCACCAGTGCCACTCCAGCGTAACTTCAGCCATCATGGTGCTTAAAATTCTTGGCAGAAGAGCATGTTGGTTCAGTTCAAGGATGAGGAAGAAAGAATAAAACAATTAAAACTGGGACAATACAACACATCTTTCATGAAAGATGTGTTGTGTTGTCCCAGTTTTAATTGTTTTATTCTTTCTTCATCCTGTTTTAAAATTCTTGTTGCCAGTTATCTCAAGTTTTATCTGATAGCACCAGAAAAAGATTTTTCTTCTTCAGAAAGTGATAAAACACTCGGCACGTCAGAGAAAGAACGATATAGCCTGAGCTTTCTGACACTGCTTCGGAAGCTGAGGAATTCGATATTCTCGAAACGCAAGGATCCGTAAAAGCACCCGATCTGCAGTAAGCTCAATAAAAGCAAGAAGAAAAGTGGGTTAATTATTTTGTTTTTTTCGGTTGCGATCATTGAACCCAACGCGGCATGCAAAAGAAACAAACGGCACGAGAGTCAAAACACTGTCATAAAATAGACTACTGATTTAGTAGCTCTGATTTTTTTTTCTTCTGGGTTTTCGTTCATTCTTTTGCAAGCGGGTTGGTTTAATTTCTTCACCCGGTAAACCAAAAAAAAAAATGTTTTCATGATCCCAAGCCCTAAAAATTCTGGCGTTTATACTTTCCCACAAAGCACTTGGGAACGTCAATTGCTGAAATCTTCGGAGCACAGTGGAAAAAAGAAAGAGGTGTCTGAACTGGGCCGCATAGCCACGGTGAAGGTGTGTTGCAGTTCTGCTGCTTTGTCTGACAGACCACGTGAGATGGCGCCGCACAACAGAAGCTCCAGAAACCGTCGTTACTCTCACGCGTATTTAAACGGTCGCACGGTAAGCAATTGCAACTGCGCGCGGAAGTCCCTAAAATGGCCTAGAGGGTTACAATTCTAATAGGTCTCTAGCTATCAAGTTGCACAAGAGCGTGCGCTGCGAGCAGAATCGAATATTTGTCGGCTGCGTTTCGATTGTCCAGTCAATACGCTTTTTTCACGTTCTAGCAAACGCTAAGCTGGGCCTCTAAACTCGTCAGACACAAAGTTAGAGCCGAATTTGACAGAGGAAACACCGATTGGGCTATAACGACGATGACTTCGCATTTTCTGCGCCGCGTCCAATCCACCAGTGAAATACGGCCCCTGGACGTATTTCATTGCTGGATATAAATTTATGAAAGGAGAATAACAAGAACAAAACAAAACAAAAAAAAACTGCAAGAAAAGCCTTCTTGTCGTTTTGATAGGACACTGAAAGAGCTGTATTTTCATTGTTTAAATAAACTTGTTTTTATACATCGTTTTTCTACCTATGCGGAGACGCAGCCAACGCTTCGAGCTAATGCAACCAATAAAACAGCGTAAAATACGCACGTCACTGGGCCTTTTCTGTCTGGATGGTTGCTTCAGCGATATTAGAACACGCGTACAGAAATACGAAGAACATAATGATGGTGATGCCCTTGACGCTGTCCGATTGGTTTCCAGCAGTTCGCCCAGCCTCGGCCTGCGTCTGGACGTAAGGGTGAAACAAAGTACAGTCCCTTGAGGCGTCTGTTACCGCACGTAGACGGATACTAATACACGCTTGTCAAGGACAGCCTGGCTCGTGCATGACAGCAAAGTACTGAATTTCCTGACATATCTAGGTACCGCCATCGTTTGATCGTGCCTCTGGCGCTCCTATTGGATGCCGTCGACGTCGCGTTTTTTGGTTCATACCGGGCATCCCCCGCATCCTGACGCGCACGTTCCTAGAGTCTGCAGTAGCTGCCGGCGACACGCCGCGGTTTGCGAGCAGGCTTCCATTGGTCTACTTTATAGATGGCAGCGCCGTGGTCGCCGCGACAAACTACAGCGTGAGCGACGAGGACTGAACGTACTTTAACACTGACCGCAGAATCGGTTTCTTAACCTGTCGCTTTGGGATTTACTACGAAGTGATCGAAGCTAGTGCCTTCATTATTCGAGAGTATGACTACAAAAAAACCTTCGGAGTAAAAAATAAATAAATATTAAAACTGGTTTTGTCTATAAAAAAGTATCGCTATGCCTTTTTTATAAAAATCTTCAGAAAATTGTTGAGGGGTTTATACTGGCGTTTACTACAAGTAAAGCAAATTGTGATATGAGTAGACATTAGAATTGGTTTACCTATTTGTCTCTTCATCAACCCATATAAGCGCAATAGTAACACATTACACGTTTTTGTGAACATGCAAAGTATAGGAAAAAGAAGTTTTTATTTTTCTTGATTTAATAAGGTGAGCCAATCTTTCCACAATTTTAACGAAAGGTTCCGCCAACCTCAGGAAGATCTGGAGTGAATTTCAGCGCGATAAGTAAAGTAAGAAACCGATTTATACGGTCAGTTTAAAGTGCGCTCCATCCATCTCGCCCAGGCTGTAGATTGACCACGACGTCCTGGCATCTTTCACTCAAGTGTTTCCAGCACTTGAGTCAAGTCAAATTTATCCAGTGCCTTACATGATAGAACGCTGCAGCGCCGCTGTATGCTCCAGGCATTATTTACATGGTCGCGTCTTGCGAAGAGGCTCGCACCCCTGGGAGAGCAACAGGCCGATAGGAGCAGCCAACCGGGTCGAGACTCCGTACTCAGGCGGTATTTCCTGCGTTTTTGTTGGCCTTTCTCTGCAGTGAAAGCCGCATGTAGTGTTTGTTGGTGTTAAGTTTCAGTGTTGCTCGTAAAAGAAATATCCCTACGACACCACTAACATCGTCAGAACTGTGTTATTGGCCTGCTCAAGAAAGGGCAACACGCAGTTCTAACATAAACAAGCAAGGACAATGCGGATGCAGTAATTCACAGATCAGAAACGGATCACGACATCTAAACCATTACAGAAAATAGAGCCATACTTCGTTTAACCTTACGTCAAGATGCAGCCAACACTACGAGATTATGCGACCAATGAAGCAGCGTCAAAAGCGTAAGTCACGAGCTCTTTCTGTTTATGATTGGTCCAGCGATGATAGAACATGTAGAGAAACATGACGATCACCATGACGGTGCGCTTTTGACGCCAACTGATTGTACCCATAACCTCGTAGCGTCGGCTGCGTTGAACTTAAGCCGAAACGAAGTATATTGCGTAAGTTAGCTGGTTCCGCCTTCTTCACTAGTCTCGAATTATTCATGGTAATTTAAACCACGTTGCCTGCTCCACCACCTTGTATACTCTACAAATCAAATACTTTCATTCATAGGGGATCATCTCGGCAATTAGAAATATTAAAAGTATAATGATGGGTTATCATCCACGTAAAGCTAATATATCTAAGTTCACGCGATATATCTCCAAGTAAAAAGCGTTGCTACTGTCAATCTTAATTCGACATAGTGGCTAAAGCTATTTATAAAGCGCGATCACCGTTTAGAAACAGTTTTCGCCTAGCCTTCCGTAGCTCCTTCCAAACCCTGTTCACATCCTTCAGAATTCGAGAGTGTTTGTTGCAACCGCACCATATTTAAAAAAGATAAGGAGAGTGCATTGCTCAAAACAAGGGTGCCGAAAGTGTGTTTACATAGGTGTAGGTGTGTTTAATATCCTTTTGTACGCTACTAAAGTTCTAATACATCTCAGTGCACGCTGATCGACATATTTAATGCAGGAGTGGTAAACGAAAACATTAGTGCTGTCGTGTCTTGTAGCTTGTAAGGTGTGCCTAAGTCCAGCGTTCTTCGCAGGTTCGGAACACGCCGCTCGAAAGACATGCTTTGGGCACAGTTTTCGCCATCCTACTTTCCTGCGTGCCTGCAAACATCACGGGAAGAACTGATTGTAAAAATCAAGCAGGGCAGACTGAAAGGACGCCTCGAAACTGTGGCGGGAAATCGGTTCAAGCTTATTTCGGAATTCCGTTTGCTGAGCCACCGGTGCACCACCTTCGCTTCCGCGCACCAGTGCCTGCGAAGCCATGGACAGGCACTTACGACGCCACCGAAAAAGTATTCCTGTCCTCAACCGCCATCGTTCTTTGAAATAGACACAAGTCTATCGGAAGACTGCCTCTACCTGAACGTGTGGACTCCTAGCACTACAAGACCAAAGAAAACCGTTATCGTCTGGATTCACGGAGGCGGCTTCGCCTTCGGCACCCTACCCAAGCTGGTACAACGGATCTCTTCTGGCAGCGATGCACGACGTCGTGGTCGTGACCACCAACTCATCGTCTCGGCCTTTTCGGTTTCCTCGACGCCGGCGTTCCGGAGGCTCCGGGCAACGTGGGACTCCTGGACCGAAGTCTGCACTCTCCGGTGGGTCGCGGGAAAACATCGACGCGTTCGGCGGCAACCGGACGAAAGTGACCATCTTCGGTGAAAGCGCGGGTGCTTACAGTGTTCACGGGCACATCATATCGCCACTCAGCCGAGGTCTCTTTCGCAGAGCGTTTTTGATGAGCGGCACACACCACTCTCCTGGTCTCTGGGATACCGTGATGGAGAGTGCGGTCCAGGAAGCGAGGTGGCGGCGAAGGCCAAATGCACCGGACTGTTCCAGGACCTGATGATCATCCGAACCTTGTTCTCAACTGTTTACGGGCTCAGACGTCTGAAGCTTTAATGGAAGCCACAAGGAATGTGACCGACCCCAAACTGTATTCGTTCCTCCCAACCCTATCCAAACGAGTTCTTTCCGATTCGACCGACCTTGTCACAGAGAACGGGTCAATTCACAGACGTCGACGTCATGGTCAGTGTCACGCGGTCGGAAGGAAGTTTGATCGTGCTGTCGCAGCCTGACAGACGTTTCTGGGACGAATCTGAACTCCGTTCCAGTAGAGGTCCTGAAGCCTGCGCTTCGGAAAATGGCAGCCAGGTGGATGAAGGACAAGCACATGGATCTTGTGGAGCACTACACGACACATGTGGCACAGGATGACAAACGGGTGTTGAGGCAGATGTACAGCGAGTTCGTGGGTGACTTCTGTTTCCGTGTGCCCACGAGATATTTCGCCCACAGACATTCGGAAAAGGGCAACTCGGTGTACTTTTTCGTGTTTGGTCATAGTTCTGCCAAGTCAAAGTTTCGAAATGGAGCGGTGTTCCGCACGTGGGAGACGTCCCATACTACTTCAGGGTGCCCCTTTGGGATCACGACAACTACTCGGACGAAGATCGGAGCTTCAGTCGAGAAGTAATGCGGGCATTCGTCTCGTTTGCGAACCACGGGTGAGTTTCCTGTTGAGGTCCGTTTGTTCGTTAGATTATGGTTTCTAGAAGGCGTCTTCGACTCATGTGTTTACCCACAGAAGCGAAACTATGCAGACAGTCGGTTGGAAACATCATTAATTCCGAGACATGGAAAATATGAAAAATAGCCCTGCAAGACGACACAAAGATTTTTGTCCTTTTGCTCGCTATAATGTTTTCCGCGTCTCAGTGTTTATCTTGCGGCCTTTACCGCGCGTCCTCAAAAGCGGTCCGTCGATTTCCGCCTGATGATCAGTCTGGGGACGTGTACGTGCTGAAGCCTACCGTTACCCTGGCGGAGTGGCAGCAAGCGCAGCCAGATGTGGATGTGGAAGCCAGACTGTGGGCGATCCGATGAATCCAATCGAGCACAACGGCAAAACCGCCTTGTCAAATCACTCGGAGGTTTTGTGGGCTTGCCGCCGCCGCCTCAGAACAAATCGCGGACCATAAACTCGCGCAGGGTAGCGGCGAATTCAACTGCGCCTGACGGGTTTAGTGGCTGACAGAAAACGCAACAAATGCAATGAGCCTCCTAACGACGCACTTTTTGAGGCTGCTCGACTGGGCGGCATCAATTCCTTGCGTGAGCCGCCGCCCAACTATGGTGAAGCGTGCACTGAGTCGACCGAGGGGCATCGAACTCGAGAGGGAAGATTGATTCCCAGCAATCAATTCCCCTTTCGCCTCCTCTTCTATGCAATCAATGGGGCCAAATATCGATTCTGCGTTTCATGCGATCCATTAACAAAAGCGTGTGGCCACTGAGCATATTATAGCGCAGCTCTCAAAACTCCCGTTTCTGTGTTATCGCGGCGTCGGCGTAACTGCGCCTAAATTTAGCGGGAAAATTGACGTCACATGAGCTCAACACCAATCCAAATCCCGCTAAATTTAATGGGGAAATGCACTTTCTTTTCGATAGACGTAGCGGACACACTCAGTTTCTCCGCTAGATTTGGCCGGGAAAATTCCCTGTTCAATTTGGGGAATCGAATCGGTGGTGAGGTCACGTGACGTCAATTCTCGCGCCAAATTCTAGCGAAGAAATGGAATTTATTCATAGGTGACATGACGCCAAGTCATGATATGTCATATCTCCCCGCTAATTTAGCTGGGCTACCACTGAATTGGTGTTGAGGTCAGGTGGCCGCTGCAATTTTTCAGCCAAACTTAGCGGGGAAACTGTGGGAGAGAAAAGGAGGAGGGGAGGGTACAAGAGGAGGAGGAAAAAAGGAGGAGCGCGGGGGAGAAGAGGAGGGGCGATGGGGAGGAGGAGGAGGAGGAGGAAGGGGACAGAGGAGAGGCTACGGAGGGAGGAGTGAGGGGGGCAAGTATCCTTCCCTTCCGCACCCTCCCCTCCTTTCTCCGCCAAGAGCTGCGCTGCACCTTTGCTCTAGAGATTTGTAAACTTCTTTATTTTTATTTTTTTCTTGAGTGCCGTACATATTCCAATTACGTTCGAGTGATATATTTTGGAAATGCCAGCCCAAAAAGGGGGGATTAAACGGAAGTTGTATTTAATCTGGTACAGGCTCCTTGGACCCTGAGGATTGTTTGCAACACCAATGTGGAGATTTCCACAGGCTCAATTGAAGTCGTTCTCAAAGCTGGGAAACACCATCCTTAATAAAAAAAAAAAACAATATGATCACTTCAATGACGTTTGTTTTTGTATTCTTAAAGAGTAACAGACATAACTATAAATGCGTGTGGGCCGCGTCTCGAAAGGCAACCCTGGACACGTACGCATTTGTTTGTACTGGGCTTGATTTAAGAAGTTTAGACAATCACTGACAGGATTAACCGAGCTCCATTTTTCCTAGTTACACGCGCATGAAAACTACTTCGCTGTCACAAATGAGCATATAACCGGACATCAATTCTGGCTAACCCTCTCTGCTCTTACCAGTATTAGCCGGGGAGATTAATACCCAAAGTCATATTACATTGCACGAAATATTGAAAGCTGCTCATCAAGCTGCCTCAAAGGCATTAGACACTCAGTTCGGGTAGTAGGAGAGCCTATTAAGCTTATTAATTCCTGCTCCAACTCTTGCGGGTAAATCGACCGTCACGTGGTCTGGCGTCCCGGTGTCATGCGGCACCACGGATGTCAGGTTTTGTGACATGAAGTTACAGTGCCAAGTCGGGATGCCACGTCATATCAGGACGTCACATCACGTCAGCTCACGTGAGCTTTGAAGTTCCTGCTAAATCCGACAAAGATATTAACGTCACGTAACGTGTCGTCACTCTACGTGTCATGTGACGTGACATCAGTGTGTGTTTCTGCGTTGTCATGTAATCACGTGACATCCTGACTTCTGCGTAACGTCTGTTTCTCCGCAAAATCCAGCACTGTAATGCACGGGCGGAGGGACGGACAAACGGGTGGACCGATTTCGGGATTAAGGGAGCAGATATGCTTCTTTCAATTACGTAGATGTTGGTATCTCCATGCGGTGTTGTTGCGGGGCCGCGATTGTCGATGATGTTTTCTTCAAAGTTGGATCCGAGGAGTACGACGGAGGCTTCATGATACTAGGGTGCAAACTGGCATTTACATTATATTAACACGAATGCAGTTATCAAATAAATATTGCGCTATATGTGATCGGTACGTACAGGCTAGAGATTTACTGTCAATACCAATATGCGGTCAAGCTTACCAGCCAAAAATTGCCCTCTTTGCCCGGCTTCAGGCTTTTGAGGGCACCGACATTTTTGCCCTCGGGCCGAGAGTCGACCAGTTATGTTGAACCTTAGCGAAGGCACATGGCATTCACTGATCAATAGTCGACACTAACATTTGTCAATCACCCACCGGACCTCGGCTGAGAGCACCGACGAGACGTGTAAAGTCCGGGGTGCTGTTGGTCCTTGCAACCTCGTCGCCTTTGTCGAAAGCCGATCGGCCCTTGAGGTTGGCTCGCAGGGACGTAGCGACCGCCGCCACCAACAAAAACACCCAAACGGCAGCATAATATAACCCCTGAGAGAAGGATAAATTAAGCGAAATGGACTGTCGTCTCATTCGGTATTTATTTTTCATTTTTCTCTGTGTTTAGATTATGTTGCTTGCCTAACCAGCTGGCCTGCAATTCTTTTGTTCCCTACGACGTACCCGTTGCCGGTGGAAGCCACATGATAAAAGATCCATCGCTCAACAAATAAAACAAAAACGAAACCGCCTGGGGAACCAGGAATATCTTCTCCGAAAAGTTCCAAGTCCTTTACCATCCTTACAAAGATATTTCGTTGAAGAGCATTTCATGCTTCAATATAACCAATCGTTTGCAGGAGTGTGGAAAAAGAAATGGTGATGCCTTTTGTTTTCCCACAGAACACCTGAAATTGATGCATGCGTCAGCTGGACCCAATATACTCCTGGAAATCCAGAATCCTTATGGCTTCAACCTGGCAATTACTACTTCGCACCGGGACGTCGGTAGCGAAGAACTGCGACTTCTGGAAACAGTATACCCAGTGAAGAGCTTCAAATATAGGGTGGCACAAATCTCCAGGTTCACTGAAAGGAGTATTTACGCGAGAGAAAAATCTCGAGGATTTCTGCCCAGAAAAGCGCACCATGCGACGAAAACATCAGGCTTTTGTGATGTGGCACAGTGATGTCAACTTCACTATTAGAGGGCGAATGAATGCTCCAGAAATAAAGTCAGTTCAGGGGGAGGAAGTGTTTTTAACTATCGTTTTTTACAAAGCATCCTGTGAAGATTTAAAACAGATAAAATGGTTTACAGTGTTATGAATGGAAAACCGCTATATTCTACAGCTAACGCTGATGTCCCTCCCATTGGCACCCTGCCGATGTGCAGAGTGAAGCTGACGGACAGCCTCCTGACGATATTACAAACATCCCTTAAAGGACCACAAAAACGAAAATTTAAATATACAAATTTCGTGCAGAAATTAGTCCAGCATGACGGAAAATAACCGTAAATGAAAATTGCACGTTTGTATTCTGAATGACTGCCTATAAATTGTTTTGTTCCAAACGGTGCACTCGAGCAAGCGCTCGAAGAGAAGCGAACGAAGAGCTCGATGCGTCATAAAATATTCGGCGCAAACAAAAAAAAAAAAAGGAAAAAGAAAAGATTCACCGCATTAGCGACGTAGCAAAGGCTGGCGTGGTTATGAGCTTTGTCGTTGGTAGGGCGTTGAAGGCGTTGTGGTGGCGTCAATAGCTGTTCGAAGTACCCGTGGGGTGACGAGCGTGTGGCTGGCCCAACGAGCACGTAGCTTCCACAGCACTGTCAGCTTAAGGGTGAACGGGGAAGGGAAAGCAACCTTCGTCCGAGTTTTGAGCGACGGGCTAATATTCTAGGGGGAGAACGGCGGTGTGCAGGTACACAAACGAGAGTCTGAGGTACCTCCTTTCCCTCTCCTTGAACTGTTTGGTACAATGCGCGACGTAGTGAGTTGAGGAGGAAAGCTAAGAAGAACAGGTTGAAAGGTGTTTCATTATAATGCATTAAAATGCAAAGGTGCAAGTGAGCTGGACGCGATGACGACAAATAATCTCTGGAGAAGGGGTAATAGAGGGACAGATGACAAACATAATCTCCGAACACAGCTAGGTGACTGCGCGCGCACCAGTCACCTAGATGTGTTTGGAGATTAGTGTTTGTCATTTGTCCCTCTGGTTTCCCATCTCCAGGGATTATTATCGCCATCGTTTCATGACCGCTTTGAACAGTTGAGCGCACTTTCGAAGAGCGGAGCTGCTCCGATGTTTAGGGTGCAGCCCTTGCTACGTCATGACCTACGCAACAAGGACCCCAACATTGCTAGATTACCTTCCAACTAAGCTTCACATGCATCCGCCTGGTGCATAATGAAAAATCGTTTAATTAGCTTTAAATTTAGTTTTCTGGCCTCTCAACAAAAAACTGGTGCTTTTGTTGTAATTCTGCAACATGCAAACATATTTAAACTAGATAATGAGCGCTGGAATTTCGTTTCCGTACCCCTTTAATAGAGCTCCTTCGTGTGGACACTTCGGACGGAAAATTCGGGGCATTTTCACCACGGCGTATTTTAGTGGAGGAATCTGCGTTGTGGAATTTTAAGGCCTAGCTTTTTGCTGTAAAAACAATGACAACAACAAACTTTACACGGCCATCGATGGATGACGACGCAACCAATCGGTGAGCGAGGGTTGTGTTTGTGGCGCCATCTACAGAAAAGCGCAGTCAACTGGGCTAGAGGGCGCAGTGAGCGGACGAGGCACTCGGTCGTAAGCTAGGCGACCTGTAGGCAGATAGCGCTTCGAGTCTAATCCCCGCTTAGTGTGCACAGATTACACAGAGTTTCCAAATGCTCGATTCGGTTTATGGGCACGTTTGCAGCAGCTTATCTCTGTTGTAGTAGGCTGGATCGCGGATCGACGCTTTTCTTGCTGGCGGTGACTGGCGATATTAGCCACAAATACCCAGTTCTATGTTTTCGTAGTTCGGTTTCCATGAAATTTAGGAGGTGTCTTCTATCTTTTTTTCGTCAAAGATTCGGAACATTTCTACGTAACTTTGTGGTGTCCACCAAGAAAGTGTCGCTTAAGGAGGTTTACGTTGAAGGAAGTGGGACACGTGCTTAAAATTACTCACCTCAAAGGAACATCCATGTGACGGGAATACTTACATATTGTTCAAGTGGCAAAAAAAATTGGAAACGAAATAGGGGACATAGTTCTCGCAGAAAGATGCAGCCATGAGGACAGATTCAACGCGGACTATTTTCCTTATCAACACAAAATAGAGCTGTAGAGATAAGCAATGTTTTTCATTGAAGCTACTGGTTTCCTAATTCGGGGAAAGCAATAATTCGTTTTTCTAGAGCGCAGCTTTTAGGCGCCTGTTTCCGGCTTGAGCGGCGTCGCCGTCACCGTCGGCGTCGCTCGTCGGCGTCGGCGTAACCGCGAGGTGCATGATGGGTAATTTTCCCCGCTAAATCTAGCGGAAAATTTTCTCCGCTAAATCTAGCGGGAAATTTTTTCCGCTAAATCTAGCGGAAAACTTTCTCACGATCTAGCGCAAAATTTTCCCCGCTAAGTCTAGCGGAAAATTTTCCCGCTAAATCTAGCGGAAAATTTTCTCCGCTAAATCTAGCGGGAAATTTTCTCAGCAATCTAGCGGGAAATTTTCCTCGCTAAATCTAGCGGAAAAGTTTCCCCGCTGAATCTAGCGGAAAATTTTCCCCGCTAGATCTAGCGGGAAATTTTCCCCGCTTAATCTAGCGGAAAAGTTTCCCTGCTGAATCTAGCGGAAAATTTTCCCCGCTAGATCTAGCGGGAAATTTTCCCCGCTAAATCTAGCGGAAAATTTTCTCCGCTAAATTCTAGCGGAAAATTTTCCCTGCTAAATCTAGCGGAAAATTTTCCCTGCTAAATCTAGCGAAAATTTTCCCCGCTAAATCTAGCGGGAAATTTTCCCCGCTAAATTTAGCGGAAAATTTCCCCGCTAAATTTAGCGGGGAAAATCCCCCCTCCTCGAGGTCACGTGACCCCCAGGCCACGTGACCCCTCTTCCGAGGTCACGTGACCCCCCTATGCCTTCCCTCCTCCTCAAGAGCTGCAGCTCTAATTCGGCGTTACAGGGAGTTGTAAACGGCATTCACTTTTTCTTCCTTTTTTGATCGAACCAGCTCGGAGGTTTATTTTCAGAATTTATCGGTAAATACTGAAAACACGGAACCCTAGCGATAAACGATATATTTAATCTGGCAAGATCAAAACGGCGTGGCTTAAAGCGGCGCCCCTGACACTGGAGCCATGGAACAATTAGGGCAAAGAAACACGCGGGAAGATAAGGATTCGGATACAAGCTTAATTACAACAAATCTGCAAGTCTTATTGGTTTAGGTAAGGAGCGCTGTGTCTGCCGTTACGTCTTCTTCTGCCCCTCGTGTATTTTCGCGCTGTTCCCCTTTCATGATATAAAAGGCCCGCTGATTTCGCTTTAGAAATCGAATATGAATTTCCTGCTGAATACACTTATTCCGTGTTCGTAATGTAATATACTTTGTGTATTTTTCCGTTTAATCGAATTTGATTGACTCTCAGCCACGATGATGAATTTTCCAGCCTTGCGTTGGTTTCCACGTTCAAGAACTTCTATAATTGTTCCAGAAAATATGCTTGTGTCATCAAGCTTATAAAATTATCTCTGCTGTTCGAGGTACTCTTATAATGTCATTTATTTAATTTAAGAATAAGAGCGGGCCGAGAATAGACCCTTGCGGGACACTCGTATTTTATTTCACCAGTATATTGCATCGCGTGTATAATGTCTGTATATTGTGAACGATTTGATAAATAGCTTTTCATTAAACTATGTGAAATTCTCATAAATGACATATATGAAAAATATTACGAAAAGATATTATGCTTGAATGAATCAAAAGCTTTTTTAATGTGAAGAAATACTCCTACTGCGAAAAAACTTCTGCTCAAAATATTCAATTAATTTTATTTTTGATGTTTCACAGCGCCAATTTAGACGAATCTTTCTTCTGAAAGCTGCACTGTTGCTCCACTATAACATTATTTTTTTAAAGAAATGTATTAGTCGCGCATTGATTGCTTGTTCTATGAGCTTTGGGAAAAATGGGAGAGAACAGAGATTGGTATGTAGTTGTTTACTTTATTTTTTATCACACAAGTTGTAGAATCGCCGACACACTCTGTTATCTTTAATGTTGTCACGAATGACACGTGATGAGGCGGCGTATGACTGAGTAAACTGAACGTTTAATGGGGCGAACTTGTGCCCAAAAATAAAGAAGGAAACGAAAGATAACAGCAGAGCGTCGCAGGCGTCGAAATCGGCGTAACAGCAGATAGTCGAACGCTGAGGCGAAAACTGACTGCGGCTCGCCACGCGGAGCCCCTTATGTACACGCGTGGGCTTCTGGAATAATCGGCGTGGAAGGTTCGACGCGTAGAACATTCGGACCTCGAACAAACAACAATGTTCTCGAATTCACCAGAACATAAACTGAAAGCATAAATAAAAGACCCGCGGAGCTCCCAGGAATCGAACCCTGGACTTCCGCACGAAGTCAAGCGCGATAACCGCTCGGCCGCGCACGCTGCCTGCTCAGCTGACGCGCGTGGCATTACTCCCCCTTTAAAAGCGCATCGTCTCGATGCCACACGAAGAGCAACAAAACAGAGCAGGAAAACCAAAGAATGGGAAAATACGGAGGCTGGCAAAACACAATCCTATCAAGTGTTGCACGATATCACGGTTCACAGTCTTATCGCGCGTAGTACGGCTTGAGGCGCACGACGTGGACGACTTCAGGTCGTGGAGGGCGGCGTGATGAAGTTCGTGTTCCGTCAGGCATCACCTCGTAGTTCAGATCGCCGAGTCGGCGAAGCACTTTGTAGGGTCCGAAGTAGCGCTTCAGGAGTTTCTCGCTGCAGACCGCGTCGTCGTATTGGGGTCCACACCCACACACGGTCTCCGGGCTGGAAGTGGACGTCCCGATCCGGCGAAGGTTGTACCGGGTAGCGTCGACACGTTGTTGATCTTGAATTCGGAGTCGGGCGAGCTGGCGGACTTCTTCGGCTCGTTGAGCAACCACCTGGGCGTCGTGGCATCCCATCGTCAGCTGGCTCGTGGGGTAGCATTGCGTCGAGCATGGTCGTTACTTTCCTGCCATGCACCAGCTGAAAGGGTGTTACTCCTGTGGTCTCTTGCACCGCCGTGTTGTAAGCAAATGTGACGTAAGGCAACACCTCGTCCCAAGTCTTGTGCTCTACGTCGACATACATTGGAGATCATGTCGGCGATGGTTTTGTTCAGCCGTTCTGTTAGCCCATTTGTCTGCGGATGGTACGCAGTGGTTCGACGATGGCCGGTGTCACTGAGACGAAGGATTTCTTGCGTCAGCTGGGCCATGAACGATGATCCACGGTCTGTAATGAGGACTTCAGGGGCGCCGTGCCGGAGGACAATGGACTCGATGAAAAACTTGGCGACTTCCACAGCCGTACCCTGATGGAAGGGCTTTCGTCTCGGCGTACCGCGTGAGATAATCTGTGGCGACGATTATCCAGCGGTTTCCCGACGTTGACGGCAGGAAAGGGCCAAGTAAATCCATTCCGATCTGCTGGAACGGCGTAGACGGGGGAGCAATCGGATGCAGGATGTCCTGACGGCTTCGTCGGCGGTTTCTTGCGTCGCTGACACTCGTGGCATGATCGAGTGTAGAGGTGAACGGTCTTCGGTAGCCTTGGCCAGTAGTATTTTTCTCGAATCCTGGCGAGCGTCCTGCTGTAGCCGAGGTGCCCAGCCGTTGGGTCGTCGTGACAGGCTTGGAAGATCTCCTCTCTAAGGTCGGCAGGGATTACCAGCAGCCATGGCGAGCTGTTGTCTCCGAAGTTCTCCTTGTAAAGCACACCTTGTCGGAGGACGAAGGTCGGCAGGGCTCTCGAGAAGACACGGGGGATGGTACCCCCTCGTCCTTCGAGGTGCTCGATTAAGGCGCGCAACTCAGGATCGTCTCTTTGACGTCGCGCCATGTCGTCGGTGTTCACTGCGCCTAGGAAGCACTCGTCGTCATCGTCGTCGCTGCTACCGGAGGATGTCTCGACAGGGGCTCTGGACAGGCAATCGGCGTCGCTGTGCTTGCGGCCTGACTTGTAGACCACAGTCATGTTGAACTCCTGTAGTCGGAGACTCCATCGAGCGAGGTCGTCCTGACGGGTCCTTGAGGTTCGCAAGCCAGCAGAGCGAGTGGTGGTCCGTGACCACGCGGAACGGGCTCCCGTACAAGTACGGGCGAAACTTCGTGATTGCCCAGACGACCGCAAGACATTCTTTTTCAGTCGTGGAGTAATTTTTCTCCGCTTTGGACAGTGTCCGACTTGCGTAGGCGATGACTCGCTCGGTGCCTTCTTGCACTTGAACCAGTACCGCGCCAAGTCCTGCGTTACTGGCGTCCGTGTGAATCTCGGTTTCCGCATCCTGATCGAAGTGTCCAAGAACAGGAGGAGTCTGGAGTCGTCGCTTCAGCTCGTCGAATGCCTGCTGCTGCTCCTCGGCCCATTCGAACTTCTCGGCGTCCTTCGTGAGGTTTGTGAGCGGTGCGGAAATCCTTGCGAAATCCCGAACGAAGCGCCGATAGTAGGCACATAGTCCAAGGAATCTTCGCACGGCATTCTTGTCTGTCGGCGCTGGAAATGCTGCGACGGCGCGAGTCTTCTCTGGGTCTGGGCGGACGCCTTCGTTACTAACCACGTGGCCTAGGAACTTCAGTTCGTCATAGGCGAACCGGCACTTTGACGGCTTGAGGGTGAGTCCGGCGGTCTGTATGGCTTGGAGAACAGCTCGGAGTCGTCGCAAGTGCTCGTCGAAGTCGCTTGAAAACACTACGACGTCGTCAAGGTAGACGAGACAGCTCTGCCACTTCAGTCCTGCCAGTACGGTGTCCATGACACGCTGGAAAGTTGCTGGCGCCGTGCATAGTCCGAAGGGCATCACCTTGAACTCGTACAGTCCATCCGGCGTGACGAAAGCTGTCTTCTCTCGGTCCCGTTCGTCGACTTCGATCTGCCAGTAGCCGCTCTTCAGGTCCATCGATGAAAAGTATCGAGAGTGGCGCAGCCGGTCTAGAGTGTCGTCGATGCGGGGGAGTGGATAGACGTCTTTCTTCGTCACCGCGTTCAGCTGCCGGTAGTCCACGCAGAACCTAAGCGTTCCGTCCTTCTTCTTAACCAGTACGACTGGAGAGGCCCACGGACTGCTTGAAGGCTGGATTATGTCGTCGTTCAGCATCTCTTGAACTTGCTCCTGGATCACCTCCCTTTCTTTAACGGAGACTCTGTACGGCGATCGATGCACAGGGCGCGCGTCGTCCTCGGTAACGATGCGGTGCTTCGCAACGGCGGTTTGGCGCACCTTCGACGACGTCGCAAAGCAGTCGCGGTATTCGGCGAGGAGGTTAATCAGCTGCCGTCGTTTCGGGCCCGGAAGCTTAGGGTCGATGTCGAGCTGCGCTGGCGACGTACTGTCTTGCTGAGGTGGCGAGGATTCGTCAGTAATGGCGGCGATTTTGGCGGAGTTTCGGAGTTCCTCGACGTGGCCAACGGCTGCACCTTTCGTGAGGTGTTGCGTTTCATTTCGGAAGTTCGTCACGAGGACCACAGTGCGGCCATCCTGAAGTTCAGCTACTCCTCTTGCGACGCCTATTCCTCTTCCTAGAAGCAACTGGAGGCTTGCCTCGAGCAGAACTTCGCCGCAGAAAGCTTACGGTTATCCCGACGGGCACGAAAACACTCGACCGCGGCGGTAAGTTCACGTGGCTTGCGAGAACTCGGACCGCGGATGACGTCGCTTTGGGTTCCTCCGGTGGTGAAACAGGTTTTCGTAGCGTCAACCGGTTTGCTCCGAGGTCGATGACGGCGCCATACTCGCAGAGAAAGTCCATTCCGAGAATGACATCTCTGGCACAGTCTTGTAGAACGACGAACTTCACAGGGCACGTCTCACCGTGGATCTCGACGCGAGCAGTGCATCTCCCGACTGGCGTGATGAGGTGTCCTCCGGCGGTTCGTATTTGAGGTCCGTCCCACGGCGTCGTCACTTTTCGCAGGCGGCGGGAGAGCCTCCCACTCAAGACTGAGTAGTCTGCTCCGGTGTCCACGAGTGCCGATGCGTCGTGGCCGTCGATGATAACGTTTAGGTTGTTGGACACCGTTGCAGGCGCGTCGTTGCGATGCGTGGCGTCGGGAGAGTGGGAGCGCTCCGACGTTCTTGGAGGCTCTTTGCTTCGGTCGTCTTCGGCAACGCCACCTCCAGGCGTTGCCGCACTTAGTTTTCCCGGCGATGCATGGGAGACAGGCTGTCTCGGCGGAGGCGTGGCGCAAGGGCGACGGCTGAACGTCGGGGCGATGGTGAGCGGAAGCTTCACGGCGGAGAGACGACACATGGGGATGGCGAGCGTCGGAGGTAGTCCTCGATGTCCCGAGGTCGCTCGTCCGTAGCCGTGGGCGCGGGTCGTTCGGGCGCGAACCCTCGCAGGCCCAGTTGTCGGTAGGGGCATCGGCGGTAGATGTGGTCCGCTTCACCGCAGTGGTAACACAAAGGGCGTCGGTCGGGCGTCCTCCACACGTCGGTCTTCCGTGGCGCATGCTGGTTCCGGGCGGACGTGCTGGACCCGATCTCTTCTGGCGTCGGAGGATACTGCGGCGCTGGAGGTTCACGTCGGGGTGGCGCGACATACGTGCGAGCAGCCGGCGGTGGTCGTCGGGCCACTGCGGCGTAGGTCAGCGTCGGTTCTTCGGGTGCGGCTATGCTGACAGGAGCCTCCGGTTGAAACGCTCGCTGAACTTCTTCTCGGACGACCTCGGCGATGGAGAGCGAAGCCGGTCGTTCGGCAGTCAGGCAGCAAGCTTCTTGAGCTCCTCCCGGACGACGTCGCTGACATGCACGGATCGCGAGAGGCCGGAGCTGCTGGAATCGATGCTGTAGCGTCGATGCAGGAGTCGCAGCGACGCCGAGTAGCCGCTGGTAGTGGCAGGCCCGTGCGAGGAGGGCACCGTTCGATGTTGGTTGCCTCCGTGACGAAGTCTTCGACGGTGGATGGAGGGTTGCGAACAAGGCCACCGAAGATGTCATCCTTGACACCTCGCATCAGGATCCGCAGCTTCTTTTCGTCGGTGGCCTGAGGGTCGGCGCGGGCGACGAGGCGGAGGACGTCTTCAACGAAAGCTGGTGACGGTCTCGTTGGGCCCTGGGTCCTCCTTCGAAGAAGGTCTTCGGCCCGCTCCCGTCGGTACTGGTTGGCGAATGTTCGTCTTCAGCTCGTTCTTACAGGCGTCCCACGAGGTCAAGCGAAGCTTCGTGATTTTCGAACCAGTGCCTGGCCGTTCCTTCCAGTGAGAAGTAGAGATTCTGGAGGCGCTGGTCGTCCGTCCATCCGTTGTGGCGGGCCACTCGCTCGTACTGCTGTAGCCAGTCCTCTACGTCTTCGTAGAGCTCACCATGGAAGGACGTCGGCGTCGCGGGCAGCGACGGGCAGGCAACATGACGGCGACGCGCTGGGGTCTGCGTCGCTGGTCGTTCATCGTCGGCCTCGTTGGCTTCTTTGTCTTGTGCGGCAGGGGTCCGAATTCCGGGCGTTGGCCTTGGATGCGACGGCTTGCTCCGGCGTCTTGCGTCTTCTGCGAATCGGGTAACCTCCGGAGTTGGGCGACTTGCACTGGCGGGATGCTTCGGAGGGGTACGGTCCACGAGACATAGAGTGCGTACCCCGCACCTCCACCAAAATGTCACGAATGACAAGTGATGAGGCGGCGAATGACTGAGTAAACTGAACGTTTAATGGGGCGAACTTGTGCCCAAAAATAAAAGAAAGAAACGAAAGATAACAGCAGAGCGTCGCGGGCGTCGAAGTCGGCGAAACAGCAGAGATCGAACGCTGGGGCGAAAACTGACTGCGGCTCGCCACGCGAAGCCACTTATGTACACGCGTGGGCTTCTGGAATAATCGGCGCAGAAGGTTCGACGCGTAGAACATTCGGACCTCGAACAAGCAACAAGATTCTCGAATTTACCAGAACACTAAACTGCAGAGCATAAACAAAAGACGCGTCGCTCCCAGGAATCGAACCCTGGCTTTTCGCGTGGGAGGCAGGCGCGATAACCGCTAGGCCTTTTTTTTATTTATTTAAAACTTTGTGATGCTATGTACATGTTAAAAGCCCCGACTCATGTGGCGGAGGCAGAGCACACTTGACATTCGATCTGTCCTCGGAGAGTGTCGGGGCCACGAACCGGTTACATCGATCCACATACAGGAAGCGACCCTGGTGGGCACCATAAAAAGTCTCAGAAACTCGGCCAAGACAAACGCTTTTGGAACGCCTTCCAGTCGTCATATCCTGCCCACTCTCTCGCACTGAGGACTGAAGAAACATGCTGGAAGCCATCAACAAAATGGCGCCAAGCAGGTTTCCCACCTACTGCCACCAGGAGGTGATCTGTCCTTGAGCGCCATATAGCATGGAGACCAAGGAGGGCTAGCGTCTCGAGACAACTTCTGTTTGTGCCGTTGCCAAACTCCAAAAATTTACAGCTTTCCCATTCTGGGTAGAGCTGGACCTGAAGCGTTTGTCTTAGCTGGGCCCAGAACAATTGAGCATTCGTGCAATCAAAGAACACATGTCTCAGGTCTTCCTCGTAGGGGCATAGCGCACAATTCGTTGACCATGGCACAAAGAAGCCCTTCTTGTCCAGCCAGGTTTTGACGGGTAAAACCTCAGTATGAAACTTAAAGAAAAAGTCCTTTGTGCCGGTCTTAACGGGGTAGAACGAAAGCCTTTTAAAAACACTGGACGATGTGTCGCGAAGGTTCGCGCGGTACATGGGCACGGGGGTTAGCAGCTCCAGGGCATCCCAGTACAATCTGCGACGTTTCACCTTTGCCAGGTATTCGTCCGAAAACATCGCGTGAAAGGTTTTCAATGCTCTGCTCAATTTCTTTGTAGAATCTGAGCGTGCAAACTCGCTCGGACCATTCATTAGGTACCGGCATCCACTGAGCTGTGCATTTTCCGCCATGCTTTTGAATTGCTTTCCGCAAATGCTCGTTGCGTTGACTGCGAAAAAAAATAAATCTCTGCACTTGGAGCTTCAGTTGAACATTCACTAGACCGAGACCACCTTTCTCACGGCAAAGAAACAAATTGCTGCGCCGCATGCGCTCGAACTTAGAGTCCCATATGTACACAGCACAGAACCGGTTCACTTTCTGAACATCAATAATCCTACAAGGCATCGCTTGTGCCGCGTACCACACGGTAGGAAAAAATACGGAATTGCAGACCCTACTACGGTTAAAGAAAGACAAATATCTCCCATACCAGTCCTGTGCTTTGGCATGCAAACTTTTCATATGGATACCTGAGTCCCCAGTCCTGAGGCACTCGGGGGCCAAGCTTATGCCTAAATAGTCTGTCACTGCACAACCCCATGAGATGCCCAGAAAGCTCTCAGGGCGAGCGTCCCAGGCTCCCAACCACGCACCGGTCGATTTCTTTTCGTTCAGTCTAGCACCCGACACACTGCAGAAGTCCGAAACGTGCTTCAGCGCTAGTTCAACTTCACTGCGTGAGGAGCATAACAAAGTTAAGTCGTCTGCGTATGCAAGTACCTTTAGCAGACTTGGCGCCCAGTTGAATCCTCTGATGGCACTGTCGTTGATGATGCGCCGGCACAATGGTTCAAGGTAGAGTGAGAACAACACCGGCGACATAGGGCAGCCCTGACGAACCGATGAGTGGACGGGGATAGGTTTGGTGAGGCCTCCATTCACCTTGATGTTGGTCGATATATTCTTGTAACAGATCCTGACGTATCTGCCGAGCGTCTCACCTATGCCACAATGGTCCAGCAGCCGGAAGAGGAACCTGTGAGAGACACGATCAAAGGCCTTGCTGAGATCCACTTGGAGCGCGGCCAGGGGGCTGCCCTCCACTAATGCGTCTTCGCACATGACTCTCATCATGTGCAGGTTGTCCTGGATGCTTCTACCTCGAATGCCATAAGCTTGATGGTCACCAACCACGCAGCGAATGCCCCGGTCAAGCCTCTTCGCTAAGATCTTTGCTAGAATTTTATAGTCCGTCGTGAGGATGCTTATTGGCCGGAAGTCTTCAACGCTCGGACAGCTGTGAGGAGAGCGCTTCTTGGGAATGAGGACTACCATCGCCTGCCGCATGGAAGGAGGGAGAAGTCCTCGTGCAAGGATGTCGGAGAAAACCCTACAGAGAATAGGAACCATTAGATCTGCAAACTTTTTGTAGAACGCCGCTCCAAGGCCATCCACGCCAGGAGATTTTCGAGGAGACAGCTCTTTTATCGTGCTGGCAATTTCTGCTTCGGTGATGTCCTCATTTATGGCTTCTCGAACATCCGCCGGGATGGAAGGCATCTGTTCCAAGAAGCTTTGTAACAGCTCTCCATCTTGAAAACTGTCTACTCCCAGCAGCTTTTCATAAGCCATGTGGAGCGCTTGTTGTATGGCGTCCTGCTCCGAGACAATCTCCGGGCCTACTTGAAGCTGCGAGATCTTATTACCTTGAGCACGCTGCCGTTCTTTCGTTTTAAAAATCTTTCCAGGCACTTCATCTTTCTCCACGGCGAGAACCCTCGACCGAATCATTGCTCCCTCATAGTCCTTTTCCATGATGGCCAGCAGGCGCTCTTTGCAGTTGCGGATGTCTTCCGTAAAGAGCCCTGGGGACTCGTTTTCTTCTTCAATTAAGCGCTTAAGGCATTTTGTAAGTGCGCGTCGATCTTTTTTTCGTTCACGCGCCTTTGTTTGGCTGTGTTGAATAATCTCCATTTTTAGGCTTATTTTCATCTGTTCCCAACTAGCAGCATCCACAGGTTGTAATGCAGCTGCTTGCGTAACGAGATCCTTAAGTTTATTGTTCAGCTCCTCATCCTCTGTCAAGCTGTCATTCAATTTCCAGTTTTTCCAGTCGGTCCTTGTCCGCCGCGATTTGGTGCGTTTTCCCAGACGCACGATTACGAGCGCGTGATCGGAGAAGGCAACGGGCAGCGCTTCGTAACCTTCCAATAAGGCTTCCAATTCGCTGGACACGTAGACCCGGTCGATCCTTGCGTGCGAGCTCGCCTGCCAATGTGTGAAGCCCGGCACAGCTGCCGAAATGGACTCTGTTGCGTCGTGCAAGTCGTAATCACGCAACAGCTTGCGCAGCTCCACGCGGCTGGAGTCCGGCATAAGGCCATTTGAAGAGTCTTTACCATTCAGCACACAGTTAAAGTCGCCTGCCAGAATGGTGGGGCATGGCGTATCTAAATATTGCCGCAAGTTCTTGAAAAAGTCCTTGCGGTCCGCAGCTTCATTTGGCGCGTGCACTGCCACTAGTTTTACAAGCACATCGTCATGTATAATATCGATAGAGCAAATACGGCCGCTTTGGTCGGTTTCCCATTCCGGAGCGATTTTGAAACCCTTATCTTTTCGAAGAAGGAACGCTGTGCCAGCACTGTATCCGATGGCTTTCGAATAAACAAAAAGAAAGTGCCGCTCGAAAAAAGATAGCATATCTTCAATGTGCTTTTCGCCTGATAGCTTAGTCTCTTGTAAAAACGCAATGTCAACCCTTTCCTTCAATAGTAGGTTTAGCAGCCACTGTTTGCGTTTCCGTGCTATCAAGCTGACACAATTGAATGTGGCCACTTTGAGCGGCCCTCGCATTTTAATCTACGGCGAGGTGAAACAATGAAGGAGAAAGGCTTACTGTTTCGAGTGACCTCGCGTGCGGTCGTCTGGGTGGTTTCTGGGCTTTGGGTCGAACCTGCTCTTTCGCAAAGCGGCGTCTTTCCACTTCAACTCACAGCGTGAATGCTTTATCGGGGATTTGACTGCAGGCAGACCAGTCGCAGAGCTCTCGTCCGGGGAGGCCGTCCCTTGCGTCTGCTTGTGATGGTTCCACAGCGCTTGCAGTGTCGACTCCTTGCACTAGAGGTTGCAGTGCTTTCTGGTGCAGTTGTTTCCTCGTTTAACACTAAATTTCCTGAGGACTGTTCCTTGCTCCTGGGGGTGCCTGGTGTGAGCGCTCCTGAGACTGGGCCCTCGGTGTCCGTGCCGTCGTCCCTTGCCTGGGCTGCTTCTACAGGTGATTGCTCCGCCGTGTCGGTCGCTGTTAGTGGCAAAGGGTCAGCTGAAGTGCTAGCAGTGTCGGTGCCATAGGTTGCCTCTGCTTCATCAGCTTCCATGATGTGGTCGCTAACTTCTTCCGGTACCTCCGCGTTAGTGACTGACGCATACGTGCGCACACAGTCGGAGGCTTCGTGCCCGTAGCGATTACACTCCAGGCAGCGTGGAGCTCGGCAATCCTTGCGAATGTGCCCAGTCTTCTTGCATCTGAGGCACAACGGCGCTCGACCCGGCACCAGAAGCAGCGCGTTCGCTCCGGGCATTTTCAACTGATGCGGGAGGCTCTCCTTGGTCACGCCATCTTTCAACGTCATGCGAACGAGCCTTGTCTTCGTCTCTATCCCCGCAAAAAAACCTGAGCGTACTTTGTCTCGTGCGACTTCTAGCACTTTGCCGTACGGTTCGAGAGCCCTCCGGACGAATTCATCAGGCACGTGAAATGGCACCCAGTGAAGTTTGAGGCTCACGTCGCTGGTGTCAGGATCGATGACGAGGCAAAGTTTCCCCTTAATTTGAAGCTGTTTTTCCTTCACGAGCTTCTGTTTTGCCGCTGAAGAGTGAAGCGTAAGCATCCACACATGATTCATGTGAAAGGCGCCGAACGCTGCGATGTCCTTGAGCACGGCGAGCCGCGCTATCTCGTTACGAAAATCGTCGAGTTGATATGGCCGCTCCGACACGTCACAGTGAAGAAAAACAGAGTTCAAAGAAGCGGTACCTGAAGTCAGGGGTGGCAGAAGAATCTTGTAGTCTTGGGGAACGTCATAAGCAGAAAAACCGCGGCCGAAACCGGCCGTTGCAAACGCTCCGGCGGAGCTCATGATTCCACCGTCCGCACCCAACGAGCACCGGAAGTAGAATGCGGTAACCACTCGGCCACGCACGCACTTGCTCGCTGACGCGCGTGGCAATATATCTTGAATTATGCTGGTTGATCCCCTAAGTAAATGAGCAACTGAATTTATAGACTGCGATTTTATAACATCTTTCACCACAACAACTGATATTCTTTAGTTTGTGTATTAGGTTGTATATTTCCGTTTCAGTAGTAGTAAATGAAAATATTGAACTCCCAATACCCGGTTAGATGTAATATTTGTATTTATAACTACTAATTAAATTGCCAGTGAAAGCAGTGAAAATCAAATGTGGGCATTAAATTTATCAGCAAGCTTAGCCCCTGTACAGGCACAAAGACATGCCTTCAAGTATAAGTTCAGAAATCACATTTTCTTTCGTTTTTAGAAAGTAGGTTATTTTGCATTTTCCACGATTTTTGTCGGGTTTTTTATAAATATATGCGAAATTATTTTCATAATACACACTTCATGCTCGTTTGATATCAGCGCAAAATTTTATTTTCGCTCTTTTTAAATTCAGCTATATAATCCAGTGTTTTTGTTGTTGTTGTTTTTTTTTGTTTTTTTCAATAAGGGCGAAGAGTTTATCTCGCTGTTTTATTTTTTGAAGCAGTGTGGCATCAGTCCAAGGCTTTCTTAATTTCCTGTTTTTTCTTGGTGTTTCTTTTTATACCATTATTGTAAACGCTTTATCATAAAGTTCCTTAATTCTTGTTGAAACGAGGTCATATACTGCAATGGAATCATCCAACTGAACAAAGAAGCTCTAGTTTCCTCCTCGAGTAAACTTTAAAACATCATTGTATCATCATTAATTACCCTATTCATAATGGGTGCAAGGTTTATGGGTTCTTTACGCTGTGTTGAAAAAGGCGTGAAAACAAAATGGGCAAATTGTCACTAAGATGCGATAGCAGAACACTCGCCTCTAGATTATTTACTTGACAGTTCGTAAAGCACAAGCCATGCAGGGTCTGAAAGATTTCTGTCAACCTGGTCGGGACATGAATTACATTTTCATGACAAAAATAATTTAAAGAAACAACATAAATAAGCATCTTGCTTGGCCAGATCTCTTTATAATACATCAATTATTAAAGTCCACAATAACAACAGCCACGTTAACGGATTTGCGCGCACCATTCCAGCATATTTTCAAGGAATCCTAAAAACATAGCATATTCTACCCGAAGCAGGTCCGCTTTACAATGAGAGACTCATAATTCGGAATAATTATAGAGAATTCTGATATGACATGTGCATCGATATGTTCTTTTACATACAGCACCACACCTAGCTCCTCCTCTCATATTGTCTCGAGATATTCATGTGCAGTCATATCCCGCGAAGTGAACGGCAAGGTAGTCGTTTTAAAACAAAGTTTCAGTAAAAGCTAAAATATCAAAATTATAGTTTAACTGATCATGTAACACGTCAACACCTTCGTGTTTATTTCTTAAACTTCGCACATTGAAATGGAACAAAGAATATTGCTTTTTATTACGCAGTTCAAAAAAAGTGTAGACAGCAAAATTACGATCGTATGGAATGTAGAGTGTGTTTAAGTTGGCCATGCGTTCCGGTGACACTTATATGTTTCAGATAGTGCTGGTCCGGCCACTATATGAAAAGGACCCTTCGCTCATCTTTACGAGCGGTTAAAAACATCCGCAACGTAAATAATAGCGTACCTGAGCAATGAAAGGTGTCTTTTCATATTATTTCTAATGCCGGGCACCTTTTATCGGGCACCTGTTTTCTGGCGTCTCAATATTTCAAAAGGTTTCAAGTGTGCGGGTGATGTTTTGAACGCAAAATAAGCGTCCTCGCACATATGCGCGAACCAGAAAATACACCAAAACTTCTTTATTGCAAATTGGACCTTCGGTTTATTTTGACCTTCGCCGTGCATTCGCTTTAGCTGATCGTCTACATGCACAGAGTTACTGATCCAGTGTTACTGCGCAGTTCTGGCCGTCTCTCGTGGTTTTCCAGATGTCCTTCGTATTGCTTGGCGCAACGCCGAGCTCGCACTAACAGTGCCTGACAATGAACATGAAGGAATGTGTGACGCTGTTTTAGCACTGTGTTTCATGCCATATATCTGAAAGAAAACCGCAGTATCTTTCTGATAGCTTCATTTACGAGATGAGAACTATTGCCAGCTATCTGGTAGGTAAGAAATATTTGCAACACTTGCTCTTATAATCAACCGCAGAGAAACGATGCGCCCGCTTTTCCCCGTAGAAATTGTTTCAGGAACTCAATTTTCTACTGGTTCCAATCCGCTTCCATTTACAGCAGCACACTAGCGCCAGCTGAGCCTCTAGCATAAATTACAATAACTCTATGCTTGAGGTGCGGTAGCTAGAAGGGAGAAGTGTGACGGCGGGAGAGAGAGGCTGCAGAGTCTTGCAATGAAAACGATGGACGGCACTACGCGCTGCGGGCGAGTTATCGGCGGCCAGTCGTCTTTGTTAGCGGTAACGCGTTAAAAGTGACGGCGTTACCGGTAACGCGTAAGTTTTTTCGGTAGCATGTAACGTACTCGTTACGTTTTACACAAAGGTAACGTACTTGCGTTAGTTATTTCGAGTAACGGGTAACGGAGTTGTTACTTCTTCCAGACCTAAAACGATTACACTTAATTTTTTTGCGTGTTTCTGGCACCCAGTTATGTGAATTTCTTAGTTTCTTGTGTTATTATTTGCGTTCTTTCTCGTAAGTATTTAGATGAAACTGTAAAAAAGATAAAGTAATTATGTTCAGTTGCTACATGAATTTAATATTTCTTTCAAATATGGCGCTTATGCATGCCTGGCCCGACAAAACAGTAATAGGTGTAAATTCATGAATTAAAAGGGTAGCGCAAAAGTAACGTGTCGTTACTTTTTATCGTAATGGTAACGGTACCGCACTCCTTCTATTTTCACGTAACGTAGTTTGAGTAACTTGTTCCCTTTTATTTTGAAGTAATGAGTAACGTAGTGAGTTACCTTATTTTCGGTAACGCCTAAAACACTGCTAGCCGTGCGTAAGAATGGATGACTCGCGCTGCATGATATGTTGCTCTCTCGTTTTAATTAGAAACGGCTATTTAATCATTTTTTTTTTGGCCGGGGGGGGGGGGGAGGAGGAGAAAACGGCATGTACTGAAATTCTTTTACACAAACAAGAAGGAAAAAGAACTTCCGTTCAAATTACATTTGGAACAAACGCGCTGCCTGCTGCGCGTGTGTAGGAAGGTCACATAGCTTCGCCAGCTTTTTCCCTCACTTTTCCGCAATATTTAAAGTCCAACGGTTCCTTTAATAGCAAAACGTGTATGACTTTTTTTCTTTTTTTGTGTGTGTTTTTTCAACTACATGAGTGGTGCACGTTTCACCTCTTCTATGGGTCGTGCGCCCGAATTCAGACGATGAAAATTCACCGATGACTATTTTGGGGACCGCTAGAGTCGCTGCAGCCAACAGGCGAGTCAGCGGTCCCCAAACTTTCCATCGCGCTTCGAGCCCCTCTCCATCATATTGCGCGAATACGGCGTCCGACACACTTCCGCTTCTAGCCACCATACCATGACCATACTTCGGGGACCCGATTGTTCAGACCGTGGCAGGCTCATCTTTCGAGTCTCTGGCGGTCGAAGCCGTGTTAGTTGCGTTTACTGTTCGTAGATGGCGGAGCGTGCTCAAGAAGTCGGAGGTTTTTGAACGAGCGCGAAAATGGGAAAATATAGTTTCAACATTAGTGGCTAACGTAATGCGCAGTGCGTGCAACATTTGAAGTAACTTTTCGAAAGTTAAAGATGACCTTCTGATGAGATTGCTTTCTTTCCTAAATTGATGCTGGAAACCGGTAAGTGATATATCTAATTGGATTGACAAGCAGAGTGCCGAACCGATATTATTATCGGTTCGGTTCGGAGTTCGGGTTCACGGCTTTCGGTTTTAGTTCCGGTTGAGTTCCGGGGGTGCAAAAAGTTTGAACCGCCACATTGAGAATATATTTTTCGCGTTATTTTGCCTATACGCACTTTTTCCACCGTGAAACAGGTAATGAAATAGCTTTTTATCATTTGTAGAATTCCCTTTTATTTTCATGTACCGAAAATATTTAAAATTATATTATCTATTTCGACGAAACAGTAAAAGAAAGGCTAGATCAACATAAAAATGTCGTGTTTATATACTCAGCATCTCGCTGTTTATCTCGGTCCCGTAAAGTTTACTTGAATCAAAAGGTGGTCCCAGAGTGTGGTAGGTCGCCAAATATACCCGTGATTGGTACAACTTTACGTCGCAGTATTAACATTTGAATCCCAATTCTGCTGTTGAAATTAAAGATTAATTACAGTGCACGAAATTATCGAATGGACACCTCCTCGTCATATATATCGTGAAAAATAATTCACGAAATACAGTTTCACAATATATTGACGACAAATGAACTAAAAGTAATCATATTTTCAAAATGTCACGAAAGTTTTAGGACAAGCCCTTGCAGTCTGCCGTTCATGAAACACTGATCAGCAATCACAACGCTTGTTTTCTTGACCAAGATTGGTTACATTAAGCACGGCGATGTATGCGAATTACCACACAAAAAATTCTGATCGAAAGTTCTCACTATCACCTATACCTACCTTCGTACTCAGAAGGAATCTAGCCTCATACGGCGCGTACTCAGGTGAACATTTTCATCATGGCTTGGCTGTTGATATTTGTAGTTGACAAGATGCCGATAAATTCAATTTGCATATAAGCATCACACTTGCTAGTCGTTGTTAAACGACTAGCAAGTGTGTTATACTTATTTTTGTTAAATGAAACAAAGTAGTGTGTTATACTCTATTTACATTGCAGCTACGTAACTGGTCCCTTTTTGAGGGTCTGCGTGCGCGATCCCCATAGTTGTGCCACGCTCTGCTCTGTACTTTGTTTTTGTCCAGCTCACATATACATAAAAATTTGTTCATCACATAAGAGCGGCATTAACAGATTTCTATATGTCTGAGGAGGTAAACAATTCTCAGGAACACAAAGTTATTTAAATGGACTTCAAGATCAGACATTTGTTTAAGGCTCTCCCAAATCACTTTTCTAATCACGAAGATAAAAATACTGGAAAATGTTTGCAGCGCATATTTTAGATTATTTGGATGTGATTTATTTCTAGCGTATATTTTAGAGGTGATCGGTAATTTATTTATGTTGTCAAACCTTCAGTCAGTAATTTAATTTATTTTTATTATCATCATTAAATTTCGCTTTATGAAGTTCACATAACCGCTTGAGACCGACACGGCTGGACGATGCTCAAAAACACGTAAGCTGTTGAGTCTTCGGGAACATGCTTCTTTGTTCGTTGTTTGGCAGTGAAATGACTGCGTGCTCACATAATATATCTGAGGGCAGTTGCACGAGAATGTGCAGAGACATAATAACTGCTATTCTTCTCAATAATTCTGTTCTCAACACAGAAATACCTACAGATGCATGCAAGGATATTCCTAATCACACATAAATAGCGCAAAAGCCAAACCATATATTTCTAATAAAAGTCCCATTTGGACAATAGATGTACGAGCTCGAACCTTCACAAAATATTGTCTCGGGAGGCGAGTGTTTTATTCGGTTTTACGTGCATTTGTTTTTGGGTTCGCCAATCCACAACTCTGTGCTTTATCAGTCATGCACGCTCTAACATCTTATTAAACTGCCGCAGATCATCACGAGACTGGTATATGTACCCCACAACGTTACAATTTTGACATAAACTTTATTCTATTGTTGCGAACATCGCATTTTACCAAAAACTGAACTGCTTAAGATGGTTTGAAAGTAACGTCATCGCACTATATGCTGGTGGTCACGGCGATTCGTCCTTGCTGAGAGAATAAACTCCTGAAGCGCAAAGGCACGCTACAGAAGGTTTCCGCTCAATGCAAGCCATCTATTTGAGAGACACAAATTATTCCTGCTTGGTGCAGCGTGGTGAGGAACGGCACGACTGTCTGGCACATCGATAACGCGCTTTCTGTCAAGAGTTTAAGCGTTATGTAGGTAAAACACCGGAGAACGACAAAGACTAGAAGGAAGGAACAAAACAAGACGGAACCGGCGCTGACTCGCAGTAGCCCAGCTTTCAACTTTGTCACGAGTGTTTTTACAAACAAAGCAGTTTTCCGGGACCACGCTTTCTAATCTCTTCGACGATACGGAGCAGAGGAATCTTAGAACAGAGTATGGTTTTAAAACTACCCCCCCCCTTTCCGAAACCCACTCCTTTTTAATGCGAATAGCCTTCTTTGGCTACTTCACGCACTTTTCGTCTATGTATCTATCTATCTGGCTATCTAACCTCTTACGCCGCGGGTCGATAAATAAACAAAAAGACCGGCGCCGGCTGGGATTCGAACCGTTGACCCTTTGATCAGCAGGCAGACGCGCTAACCACAGAGCTATGAAGGCAGTCATTCAACGCACTCGAAACGCTTGTTTATATCTTACCATAGACGCGCTTGCAGTCGCTGTCACAGCTACCGGTGCGCGCGCGTTCCATGCACGAGGATCATTCCGCTCTCGTGAGGCTGAGCACGGCCGCTAGCTCACCCTCTCCCGCGCTCGGGAGAGGGTGATGTAGCGGCCGTGCTCAGCCTCACGAGAGCGGAATGAGCCCTCGCGCATGGAACGCGCGCGCACCGGTAGCTGTGACAGCGCTGTAAAGCGCGTCCTATGGTAAAGATATAAACAACCGTTTAGAGTACCGTTGGTTGAGACTAGCTGAGACGCCAGAAAGTCTGGTCGGTACCATTTTGAGTGTTTGTGCGTATGGCGCGTGCTTTGCTCGCCTTCCTAGTGACACAAACGCACGTGCTGGGCTGCGGAGATCGTGCGCAGGGCTGTGAAAGTGTCAACAAATTTAGAATCGCCTCAAGAGTGGGCTGGCGTATCCAGAGTGTGCCGGCCACCTGACGAACGCGCATAACTCCGCACCGTTTGATGCTATTCGCATTAACGTAGATAATCATTCCCAAAGGATGGGTTCTGCTGATTTTTTCCCTCTGCTTTTTCAGAAAATATTTTTATTCCTGAGGGACCCCCCTCCCCCCCCCTCCGCCTAAGGCGTTAATCCGTCAATTCTCATCTGTTTCGTTTTTCGTGTGACGAATTATCTGTGTCCACAACTTAAACGCTGTGAGAAAACGCAACGTTTAAACACAAGGCTGTGGAAAGCATCGACGGCTCGAGCGCACTTTTGTCTAAATGTTTTCAGCATACCTCTCTCAGGCGCCCGTACACCTCCAAAAGCAAGATATCACGTTCGGAACTTTCGACGCCTCGTGAATGAGAGCTGCGCTAGAATGAAATTTTGGGCGTAGTCTCACCTACTGCGCTAACATATTTTCCGGATTGTAGTACATGAATCATACTTGTGTCGGCTGCGTACGTGAAAGGCAGCAGAGAGTCCCACCAGGTGCTGTGTGATCGCAGGCGTTTATTTAGTGTGTTGATGTTTCCTTCTTTCTGTATGTAGAGACGTAGTTGGCCTCCGGCCGCAGAGTTTGGGAAAGGAGAACCTGACTTACATCAGGCGCTTCACCAGATTCTTCTGACAATTCGCCGCTACCAAGGTGCAAACGCGGAATTAATAGCATCGAATTTTGATTTCGACCGGCCAAGTAGCTTAGGTAGGTACGATGGTGTAACCAACACCAATACTGTACGTCCACAATCCGTAGAATTGTTTTTGGCCACTTTCTATCTGTTATCCGCCATGTTTCAAAACAGGTGATGCGGAAACTCCCCGCTTCGGAGAGTCCTTCGCTATAAGTTTAGCCATGGATTTCAATTTATTTTTGTATAGCACTTAGTGTCATCTAAAATAATTATTACGTAACGAAAAATGTTTTTCCGTTAGAATGTTTTTTTTTGTTTTTGTTTTTTTAATAGACGCCATTTGATAGTCGAGCCTACGCAAGATTGGCTGCCGTTCCTCCTCTAAAAGCGAAAAAGCTCCTCCGCTTGCCGGAAAAACGGACGCTCGCGTATGGAGTAGAGCGCCCACACCTCTTGCGACCGAGTTCAACCGAGAGAGAGTAAACCGACGTGAAAGCCTCTTGCGATCTCTTAGGACCAGCTCGGCTGCAGAGCTGGTCTTAAGAGAGATCGCAAGAAGGCTTAAAACGGGTTTCGTGTCTCGCGGTTGAACTCGGTTGCAAGAGTGTGAACGGACCTTAAGTTCCCCGTAGGTACGGCCGGAAAAGCGTTGGTACGGCAGGGGGACAGCGTAGCTCCTTCCGCTCTTCGGGGTTTCGCTCTTGGCGCCTCTCCAAGAGAGTGACAGACGCCAATCTCGCCATGTTGTCACGATGTCACGAGATCGCCATGTTGTCACGAAAGGGGGCGGTTTTGCGGTGCGCGCCATTTCTTGGTTAGTTTTCCCTACCCCTACATCACTTTTGTTTTAGTTTCTCTATAGTCAGACATTGCTATCCAAGACAATTGGGACAATTTTTTACCCTACGTTACCCTACCGTCAGGCGACTACAAGTTATTTTCCGTATTACCTCTTATATGCAGCGAGAGCCGCTGTCCTCCATCGACACCTCTTACCCTACATCGACGAACCTTACCACATTCCAGTGTCTTACAATATTGGTTACGATGTTCTTCTCGGACACCCTACCATAAACCTGGAAGATGCGAAAAGCTACAAAAATACTTCAAAGTACCTTTTAGAATCTGTCGACAGCTATCACACAAAATTATGAAATTACCCTTCTCCCCCCCCCCCCTTTACTTGAACCACACGATACCTGCCACAAACCTGTTGACACTGTCCGCGTCGCAAGACTGAAACCCTACCACCGACAAATCCCTTGATCTATATGGCCAGTGGACGGGCCTTTTTGTACTGGGTGGTAAGTGTTAGTACAGGATTAAGCGTGGCTCATGTCTGCGAGGCCCGGCACCTGGGTGTCGACAAGCTGCTGATTCGAACAGTATATTAAATCACCATCAGAGTCGATCCTCACTGCAGCAATAGACCCTTCGATCATCTACAGTCTCACAGTTGCTTCGTTTCATCTATCTGCACCTCCTGTACCGGTGCAGAAAAGTGTAGGGCAGTGTATTTCCGGTATGTGCCTTGAGATACGTCCAGAGTAACTGCACTAAACTTTTCTGCACGGGTGCAGGAGGTGCAGGTAATCGAATGAAGTCAAACCAACCCTAACAAGGCAATCGAGCCTTACTCAACCAACAACACATTTGAAATCCTTCCTTTTTCCGCGTTACTGCCGAATGAAATAAGATACCAGACAAAGTCGTACAGGGTGTCACATATGAAACTTTCACACGGTCTTTTTTACCGCGAAACTAAAGTAGACACCGCCGAACGCTCATTTTCCGCCCAAAGGTAGCCCTAGCTAGAGGTCACAACCAGATGCCAAAGTTTCAGCGTGATCCGATAACTTAATCAAAAGTATAAGTGATTTTCTGAAAATTTCAATGGGAAAATGGCGGCCGACGGAGTTTTCGAACACATGGGGCTCTATGGTACCAGAAACCGAAAACGGGCGAAAATATGCTCCATTTTCCCATTGAAATTTTCAGAAAATCACTTATAACTTTTCATTAAGTTATCGGATCGGGCTGAAACTTTGGCTTATGGTTGTGACCTCTAGCTCTACACTCTTAGAAAAAAAGGGTATCGATAGGTTACAAGACCGTTCCTCCCTTAGGGAAAACGGTCTTGTAACCTATGTCCCTTCAGAAAGGAGAGACTTTCATCCCTGAAGCGGGGGGCAACTAGTTCCTCCGTCGCCTGCATCTCATTATGGCGTCCCTGAATCGAGCAAATCGAGCTCAATAAGGCTTAACGAGGACGCGACGTCTCTTGTACGGGACGAGAGGAGCAGCAAATAAAGCGTAACACGAGCTTTCCAGCGAACTGTGTTTATTTCCGAAGCCAGATTCCCCCCCCCCCCGCCCAGGTACAAAAACTTGCGTTTCGAAAGCAGCTACTTAGTCTTCTCGTCCTCAGCACTGCGATGTTAAACGTGGAGACAACCGACAACCAGTTACTTCGCGCACTTGACGTCTTACCTTTGGTGTTCCTCGAGTCACAATTCCTTCGTCGACCGCACATCACGGAGGAATGGCAAACTCAATCCGCGAAACCAAAAGCCGCTCCAAAGAACAAACTCGAAGCCGCTGTTTATCGCGTAGCGCGAAAGAAGGTTAAACCACCAAAGGGCAGGGTCAAGCAGAGTAATTCCAAGTAGCTAGGCTAGGTGGCGCTAGGAACTGCCCAATTCATGTTCTACATAAATTATTTTTTATTTCCTCAGACCACCATGGTGCATCGGGATCTTCAGAACCTCTACAATACACACACTACGCATACTACAAGCATCAGGTGAACATACATTGAGCACATACACATGCATGACAGACACAAACATCTACACAACGGCACACTAACACGAACATCTACACCTCGAGCTCTGCGTTTCCGTCTTTTGTGCTCGGTCGTTTTGAACGTTCGGAATTTCTCGGGTGACTGAATAAGTCGAGCAAAAAATATTCCCAGCTTGTTGATTTTTTTCCAGCAAGCCGTCATACCTTCTGATAGTATTTTGAAATGGCTCAGGGGATGAATCTCCTCTTATTAAAAAGCGAGCGCTCGATCACGCCGTAATTATTTTGAAAGCCAATAAATCTAGCCGCTCTAATGCGGTTCGGAAGCGCATCCCTTTTTCAGCGAAAACCAAGACGTTTGAAATATACCAGATTCGGATTTGAGTGTATCTGAAGTACAGCTCATAACTGTAAGTACACAAAAAATAGACCAAAAATACACTTCTTTTTTTTACTTGGCTCTAGAAGAGATTTTCTGAAAATAGTTTTAAAAATGCCTTTATTTAAACTACATTTGAAGTTCTCTTCATGCGTTCTGGTATATATGTAAATACTAAACCCGTAGGCACAAAAATACCTTTCGATTAGATTTCTTAAAATATTAGTTTATTTCATGCAAAGTATATTCCAACCTAAAAAAAGGCAGCGATCAAAAATATGTGCAGAATGCTTTTTAAAATACCTGGAAATCGTAAATACTGCTGTGTTATACCTAGGGTGTATATTTTCCGGTTTTAACCCGAAAAACACTGATAAACGTCCGTCGGTGACGTATTAATGCAAAATCGGTTAAAGCCGAAAAACACCGCCGTGGTTGGACATTTTCGCCTGGCTAAAACCGAAAAACACCGGTCGTTGCATGTTTTCCGACCCAACGAGTACCCTTCCTGTAGAGGCTCGTCAAACGTGTTATCTCGCCCTCCTTTCTGGGGGTCAAAAGCGTCTAGTTAACGCAGTGGAGGCTGAGCGCTCACACGTCTTTCCCCCATTGTGCCTCCTATGGCCCCTCTTTGTGGAAAAATTAACGCAGTGGAGGGTACGCTCTCACGTGCCTTTTCCCCCATTGTGTTCGGGTCAAGTGATGGCGGTGTGGCCCATGTGTTCAGAGGGGCTGCTGTAGTTCCTGGAAGACACTGCACAACATTCGTGTCGCACAGGGCTACTGACCTTTGAGAACTGAGGATGCGTTGAGGGCTTTTGGGGGAAACTTCTGCTGGGCTTTTAAAGAAACGAAGAACAGGGCTTTTCTTCGGTAAAAATATTTCCAGCACTACGTTTGAGAAGGCGCGTCCGTCCCGCGTCTGCGGGGTTTTCTCAACGTTGAGATTTATCTTTCCTTCGTCGAACACTTCAAGCATCGTCGTCACGCGGAGTAGAGAGGGCCACCAGGATGGGACGCAAGCGGCAAGCTCCGGATTGACTACGCTAGAGATTTCATGGATCAATCGTCGTTATGGTTCCGCGTACAAATTGGCTAATCCATGCACAGGCGGAGCTGCCAGAGGGATTTGTGCCTTATGAAAGGACGCCCATCGGCGCGGTCCTCCGGGAACGAGGCGCAAGCTGAGCGACCCTAGATTCAGAGCTTCTTTGTTACCGCCAGCATGCTGTGACTGGCACCGCTGATCCAGTGTTATTTGGGAAACTTCATTTTACCTGACTGGCCACTACTGTCCCAAAGTTTCAAGCTGGACGTTTTGTGATTTCCTGTGTCCAGAGCAAATGTGGAGCGTGGCGTTTTCAAAATTGGCCGGTCAGGAACCTCAAGGAACGTGCTAGCCGCTAGACGGATGCAAGCCTGAGGCATGCTTGCACTGCCTACTATTAACCAAGTGTGAGAAAAGATAGCTTCCTCGAGAAGTGTATGAAATATGTGAAAAAAATTGGAACTCTGTCTGTGACCAATCGCATTTTTTTCCACCGATAATCACCGACGCTAGCCTCGCCGCGAGACGTTTCACCGAAATTCACCGGTATTTCGAAAGTAAATAAACACCGAAAAACATCCTCCGATTTTTCTCTCAAATAAACACCGGAAAGTACTACACCTAGTTATGCCCGAATTACCATTTTGACTGCAATAATTTGGTGAGTTTTGATTTCAGAACTGCACTAAATTATTGAAAAAAGCTTCGCCTATCAGAAAATTTACTTCAGAAGCAGATGATGGAGTACATTAAACTGCCTAAATACAACATTTGGCTGGTTTGTCAACTGAGTTGTGCATCGCATCTGAAACGATGAACCAGAGAATTTATATGTTATTGTTTCCTTTTTTCTATCAATGGCACTAACCTGATGCGAGTTTTCTTGCACCAATCACAAACAGGGTCTCGGGAACTTGGCTGAGTCCACAAACACTTGCTTGATGCTGGAAGCTTCAGCAAGTGCTGCGAGCAGATACGTGTGGCGGTGGAGATTGTGTTAGAGCAATGTTAGTTCACTGAATGTGTATACTCGCAATTTGTATGTGATGTGAGTAGTGACGATTCATAGGTAGTGACGTTACATAACCATATTAAATAGTCAACTAGTAAATAAAAGCAAAATTACTATTTTAAAGTTGAAGAAACTTGCTTGACTCTGCTTCATTCTGAGTGGTGCTCTATGCAGAGAAATCAATACCATTTCTTCTAGTAAGCCGTTTTTTGTGGCTATTGCTTTAGCGGACTGCGCCAAATTATTGTTAGTTATGCCAATGCTTTTTAGTAAGAGATATCGTCCACGAACTTCAAAAACACTGTTTCCCATTTGACGGTAGACTCCCTAGGAAGAAGATAGAATGCTTAGAACCTTAATAAGCGCAGTAGCTGGTCACCGGCCAAATGATTACCTTGAATATGTAAGGCTATATGAGGCTCTAGAGCAGTCAACGGGACTGTGATTCAGGTGTTCACAAAAGGGCGTCATGGTGTGCGTAGCTTGTGTTCGTTTCTGACGTGTAGCTGTGGGATGTATTTAATAGAGCCTTCACATACCACAAAAATATATTTTCACTATCAAAATGAAAAAAAATTGAAAAAGTGCATATCCGCTTTTCTTCGAGGGGGAAGGAATTATATTTTTAGCATATCTAAAACCTTTTCTCTGATTAATATTTATGATGTATTTTGAATACATTACTTGCGTATTTCGAATGCGGCCAAAATAATGCAGGAATGAATACAAAATGAATATTCATATTCAATATATTTCGTAAAATTCGTTTCAAGCACGGCCTCTTTTTTGCTAAGGGACGAGTTTGTTTCCCCGCACAAGTGCATGTCGTAGCCTGTATTTCTATTGTAGTGTTTGTTTTTCTATTTGTGCTGTTCGGGCAAGGCTGAAATTGCCTCTTGAATTGACTCTTCGCCAGAGTGAAACGGATATTCACCCAGCCGGGAAGCGATGCTTCACAGGCCGAGGAAATCGCTTTTCGATCATCTTGAATGCAGTCAAAGCCGCGACTTGCGGCAGGTATTAAGTGTACGGAGCTACGCCGTGGCGAACTGGCGAAGCTTCTAGCGCTCATCCCAGCGCGCCACTTGAGGGCACTTGATTTCTCCAGAAACCATAGCATATTTAAACATGCATATTAAAGGGCAGCTTTTTTCGACTTGCACCATTCTTTTTCAAGGCGATAATTCCACATTGTAAATATACGCGCTTTTCGTCACGATTTCGTACTGTTCGGTCAGCTTTCCCCAGAGCGCAATCGCTCTCGGGGTTCGAGACAACCGACAGTCACACTGCAGCAATAGGAGCTATACTGTTCAGGGCCAGCATTCTCAACATGACCCTGAGCAAAAGAGGCCGTTAGCTGAAACGAATTTTGAAATATATTGAATATGAATATTCTATTTGCATTTATTTCTGTGTCATTTCGTTGTCCCGCACTTCGATATCCGCGCGTGAAATGTGTTCAAAATTATAGTCATAAATATTAGTCAGGAAAAGATTTTAGACATACCAAAAATATAACTTCCCTCCCCGGAAGATGTCATTTCAGGAACCGTGTTGCCACGCACTCTTTTTTTGTAATGCATTTCTGTGGTCATTTGGTTGCCTTCCACTTAAATACATTCAGTCGTGCATCAGAAAGCAGCCACAAACACAAACACCAGCGATGATACTGCACACCTGAATCGCAGTCTCGTCGACTGCTCAGAGCCTTATGTAGGCATCTGATACCAAGAAAATCATTTTGGCCGTGTATTTCAAGCTCTGGACTTATTAAGGTTCTAAGTTATTCTATCTTTTCTCTAGAGGGTCTTCGTCAAAGGGAAACAGTGTATTTGAGAGTATCCGTGGACTGTCTCCTCTCTTACTAAAAAGCATTGTAGGCAACTCGGTGAATAATCTGGCGCGAGTCGCTAAATTCGTAATATCCACAAAAACGGCTTCTAAGAAAATATGGCGCATGCTCTCTGCAAGTAGCAGTCCTACTCAGGATGAAGCTGAGTCAAGCTAGCCTCTTCACTTTAAAATGTGGTACACTTTGCTTTTCTATTGCTGACTATTTAACATGGTCCTTTACGTCGCTTCATATTAGCGTCACGGCTCACATCACATGCAATGGCGCTTAGTATGCGATGATTCAGTGAAACTAACATTGGCACTAACACAATTCCATGCCAAGCATATCTCGTCTCACAGTGCTTGCTGTGCTTTCCAGCATCAGCAAGTGTTGGCGGTTGTAGTTCCCGAAGCCCTGTTTGTGATTGTTGGTGTGCAAGAAACTTATCAAGGTGTGATTCTTGATAGAAAAAAGGAAACAATAGCATAATGCTCTCTGATTCATCGAGTGCGGTGCTGCACAACTCAGTGTGACAAACTAATCTAATGTTGTATTAAAAGCAGTTCAATGTACTCCGCATCTACTTGAAGTGAATTTCTGATAGGCGAGCTTTTCAACACATTGCAAATTTAAGTCAAACTACCAAATTATTGCCGTCGAAAAGGTACTTAGTGTATAAAACAAACATTATTTACGATTTCCAGGTATTTTTAAGAGCATTCTGGCGCATTTTTGATCGCGTCCTTTTTTTAGGGTTGGCGTATATTTTGCATAAAAAATAAACTAATATTTGAAGAAATCTAATTGAATGCTGTATTTTGTGCCTACTTACTTAGTATTTACATATTTCAGAACGCATGAAGAGAACTTGAAATGTGACTTGAATGAAGGCAAATTTAAAACTGGTTTTCAGAAATATATTTAAAAAAACTGAGTAAAAAAAAGAAGTGTGTATTTTCGGCCTATTTTTTGTGGCACTTTAAGCAATTATGAGCTGTGCCTCAATGCAACCAATTTAGTATGTGGCATATTTTCAAACGTCTTAGTTTTTTGCTAAGGGGACTATCCGGCACTCCGCACGTCGATCGGTTGCACCTGATCCCTCAAGTGGTCATTAAACTTTTTTGACGTAAAGCGGAATGCTCAACCTGCGACACCCTCGCCCCTCCGGTCACGGCCCGACCAGCGGCATCAATGCCCGAGACGTTTACGTCATTTCACCTTGTTACACCACTGATACGCGAACACACGGTCACATCGGCGATAATTCCAGTTTTCTGTTCACAACGCACTAACAGTGCCATCACGATGTTGCTGCTAAGTTGCTGACACGCAGAAATACAGATACCACGTTGATTACCGGTTGGCACTCGGCATCGGAAAGAAGAACCGAACTCAGCACGGAATGCACCCAGGCGGCCGGCAGCAAAACCGGCCGGTCTTGGACGCAGTTCCTGCGATTTCCGTAACGTCGAAAACGTCGACACATCTCCGCGTGGTTTCCGCTACTGTAGCTCCACGTAGTCCGCAATCCGGAAACGGCCATTTCACCCAGTGTACGTGGCGCTGCTGGCACTGCTCCGGAACTTCGCTGTTTCTAGCGGCTTCGTCTCTGCTCGTTTGATAAAATTAGTGATAAAAACCGCCAATGCAACCGAAATGTTCTGCACGTTTGGACTAGAAGACGGAATTAACGGCGGCCTTCGTCGCCGCCTGAAGCTCAATCATGCTCAACAACTTTCTTAAACAACGTGCGCGACGTGGTCCGAAAAACGGTAAACCGAAAGAATATAAGCCGGGAGGGCGAAAAGCTTTCTCCCGTCGGCATGGAGAAGGAGAAAAACGTTTCGTTCACTCCCTTTTTCGCAGCGTCCGCTTGGGGGCGCGCCAGCAGAAAGGGAGTGAAGGACGCGCCGCTGCTACTTTTTTCCTCCATTTTTTCTTAGAGTGTACCATTGGGCGGAGAATGAGGCGTCTCGGCGATGCTTAGTTTATTTTTGGCGGTAAAAAAGACCGTGTAAATTTTCTTTTGTGACACCCAGTAGATAGAAAATCAGCGCAGTATTTTGCTCGAGTGTCTCTTCTGATGCTTTAGCATAACATTGCGCATGTACATTTCTTTTCAGCATAAAATTCACCAGTTTTGTCTATGTGCTGCTTGTCGTACTGAATGCACCAATGGTGCCTTTTTATATTTTTTGAATATTTTATGTTGGCGTGTTGTCCTCCTTGTCATCACAAAACGCTCACCTCTGTATGTAGGTCTTCAATGATCAACTTACAAAATTTATATTATACTGGTAAAGAAATTGCAATATTGCAATCGATTTGGTTTTTTGCGGGAGAATGTAGTTATTGCTGCAGTTTTTTGGTTGAAACAAAACTTCTAGAACAATTTGTTGAAACAACTGAGCAGGGAGAGAGTAGACTGGCAAAAGGGGCGAGTGACCCAGGATATTAAAGATCGTAAAGCCACTTATCAGTTGGATGTGACAGCAACACCAGGGGAAACTTTCAAAATAAAAACCGCCGTGGTTTTCAAGTTGTTCGGGAACATAAAGAAACTCCTTCGGTTAGAACTGCCCCCTTCTTTTAGCTTCTTTCCCATGACAGCAAACTTGTCTTCTGAGTGAATATTGAGAATAGTGGCTATCAATGCACCAACACGTAGCTTCCTATAGCATGGGCGAAGCGTGGCCGATGGACGGAAGAGCACACGGAAATAGTAAACATAGGTTTTAGAATGGAGAGTCGGGTTCTGGGACAGAGCATCGTTTCAGGTGCAAACCCTCAGACATATGATATATGTCATCGGCGACAAATGACACCCATCTATTCAGTATTAATATGTTGAATATATTAGGTTACGCCGCAGTGAAACAGTAGCCAGAACACTCCTCACTAAAACTATCCGAAAAGAGTAATGGTGGTCTGGCATTTTATCATTTTATTTGCTCAAACAATCATGTCGAGCATCACGCAACAACAGTCTATGATTTCTGAAAATGCAACCTGGGTCTGAGGAAATTTCTTTGAATTTTGTATCCGAAACAATGTGTATCTATACAACCGACACCGTAATCACCGGCAGACAGTACAATCATAGGTAACAGGAAGTAAAGATATTACTGTTAGCAAAACTAATGTTATTAAGTTACTTATGACAGTTATACATAAAATACCTCATTCGTTGCCGGTTGTAGGCAGATGAGCAATATAATTATTCACCCTATACTGTAGTCTATAGGCATTCGGAGGTATGCAAATACTAAATTACTTTGTTCGGGTTTCGGCTATATGTTTGTAAGCATACATAACCTAAGGCTTTTTGTTTCGTTTTTTTCATTAACAAAAAAAATAGAAACAGCTGGAACAAGTGTTGTGAAGGAAACAGGCATTAGAGATTTAAAAAAATCGCTTAGGCATTTGGAAGCATCAGTAATTAAAAGATGAACACGCCTGCGCACAATGCTTTTGATAAAACGATGTGGAAGTGAAAACAGGATTTCAGAAAGGTAATTACCTTTATTCCCGTAGCAGCTACGAGCCTTCTATCGTGAACTCGGTCTCCAAAAGAGGAGAAACAAACGTCGAATTATCTTCACAGTACACGATCTGTCAGCTCCAGACCGGATTAGTAAAAGTACAGGATTTGAAGTTCCAGATAAGTGGTTTCTGAATAGAGCAACCACCATCCAGAGACTTTGTCGATTGCGAGGGTAGAAGGTTCACTGTATTGTTTTCCCAAGATCCAAACTAAGCGGCTGCTGTTATTTTTTTTATTCCGACGGGCATAATAGGGAACGAGAAACAAAGCAGGCAAGCATATCATTATGTTTACCTGTCCTAAACAAACAGATACCGTCAAGATGTTTGCCATCGTCGACTCACAAGCCTCATAAGATACTTTACTATGGAAATACAAATCACTCCGCTTATTTGCATTAGACAGAGCGATGGCTGCGCCGAAGCCTTCCCTCGTAACTCGGCTGGTCCAGCCGCCCCGGCGGCCGACTTCTCTCCGCTCTCCTAGTTCTTCCTGCCTCCTCTCTCAATACATCTTTCCCCGGATCACTTGGGCACCCAGCAACCCGGATTTGGGAAAGCTGGAGAACGAGGACGAAAGCAGCAATTGCGATTCAATGCGCAAAAGCCAACGTAAAAGGAAAGCACATGACACGAGTGGAACCAGGTGATGTTTTGATCATCGTGTTGGCCGTCGGGTGCTTGCGCGGCTATTCACATTCCCGAATCCTTTAATGCTTACTTTACTACTAAACGTGCCTTTGGAGTCGACAAAGTTTCCTTGGCGTTCATTTTCCCGCACTTATAAAGCGTGACACACGCTCATGGGCGTCCTCGCAATAATTAGTGTGTCCGGCAGCTTCAAAGCAGCTTGATAACTTTTCAAGATCCCGTTTAAAGGGTTAGGACCCATAAAAAAAAGTATGTGAAACTATACTGCTAGGACATATTTTATGTTCCTATATTTCTCCTAAATTTGTTTTGAAAATTGCGCGATAGTTTCGTGAATCAATCGATTTACGTACGGATCCATCGCATCCACCTCCTTCGGGAAGGCCTCTGGGGTTGTTGTGTCGGCGAGGTCATTCGCGCAACGCGCGGAGTTTCCCTGCAAGCACTCGCAGACTTTGCTCCCTCGGTGTTTCGTGCTTCAGCTTCTGCGTTTATCTTCAGCGTTTCGAGCATGCAGTTCGCGAAGATTTCCCCTACGGCATCGCTCTCTTCGTTGGAGTCTTCGACACTGATGGCAGCAGAAATGAGTGTGATTCTTATCAATATGTGTTGGAAGCTGTTCATTTTGACTACGACCCGCTGGCGACCGGTTCCAGCGACGACGTGGTTGTCACGGACAATATCGCCGTGCTCGCCGTCGTCCGCGAAGATCTCGCACGTGCATGCGGGTGGAACGTCATTGGGCCGGACCGAGAGCGAGAGTAGTTGTGTGAGAGTTTTTGATCCTACCCTGGCCAGTTGAGCTTGGACGAGCATGGTCTAGAATAAAAGAGCGTTCATGATCACGTGGGTTATGGACACCATGACGTGACTAACCAGGGCAGTGTTGTCTCGTCGCCAGATGAAATTTATCAACATTCGTAAATTGAAGATTGGAAGTCTTCGTTGTCCGTCCCCCTTTTTGTGTATCTTCCTCATGCTTATGCACATACTAGTGTTCTAAAAATTGCGAAACTTGATACATAGACTCTTATGGACATTCCATTTCAAGAGCAATATACCCGATTCATTATTTGTGTCCTAACCCTTCCAAGTGCTTTACTGTTACAGCTCTCGTCGAGTTGGTTAACTGTTACCCGCGCTAATACCAGATGTCGTGCACAGTTCAAAGTTAATGAAACCGAACGGCACACTAAACTCTTACTGCCTATATGTACCTGGCAACTCTATACAATGTTATTTTTTATTTTTATTTTACATTCAAAGAAAATTGGGACGCCGGGACCGAATAGCACGCACAATATATACATGTCGAGTACCCAAGAACTCAATCAGACAAACGGAACTGGTCATCGCCCTATTAAAAGGGAAATATCGCGACGCTGCGATGCACCCAGCCATCCAAACGTCCCACATCCTGTCTGCGCCGAGGGTATTGTGTCCGAAGGAGCGGCCTATATTCCCCTAGTAAAGTATTTGCACAAGCCTCCTTTGCTTATATAAACATTTAAGTTAAAACTGCAAAAACAAATGTTGCATTGTTATGCAAAAATTTAGATTCGTGGAGTCACCGACAAATTGATTCTAAGTCCTGTCGCCTCTAAAAATCGATTCTCTGTACTTACGTTCTGTTTCGCGAATTTTTGAGCCTGGTGTAGTTTATGTATGTAGATTATTTATCAAACATAGAAAACAATCTATGACAATAACATATACCTTTTTGGACAAAAAGGTAAAATAATAACAAAACAGGAGCCATTATAAGTAAAAAGACCAATGCTCTTGTACCATTGACAATTAACGAACTAGCTCTGTTAGCCACATTGCTGAATGTCATTAAATTTTACGTGGTTTGTAATTCTGACGAAAATTATCACTCGAAAAGGCGAACAAGGGGGACAAAGAAAAAACACAAATCTCCAAATAGGTGACTGGTGCGTGATTGAAAAAATCAGCCTGGTCATGGTATCGACCCAGAGACCTCTCCATCTCCAGTGGAGCTCTCTACCAACTGAGCTGACCAGGAGTTAGATGCCAGTAGAACAAACGGGTTTCATCAGCTGCCACCAGTCTAGCACCAACAGAGGTGAACGGGCTTCTTGGTGTTAGTCGAGCGATACTGTCCGCTCAATCTTATTTTGCAATTTGGATTATTTACGTTTCTAGAATGATAATTTCTAATTAGATATATTTACATTTGACCGCATCAGACAAAGGGATGACATTTAGTAATAAAATAAATGTCTTTCCGCAACCCAGACTGTACAATTTTTCGTGAATAGAGCCCGATCGTTTTCTTTATAGCGCAGCGAATGGAGAGGCAATCACTGCCACATACAGAAAATGCACACCTAATGGCAAGGCACCGATGATAATTAAAAAGCATCGGGAACCGAATTTCCACACCGGAACGCTATGAGTGCCTTGTCGTTAGCATTTCTGGCTTCGTAAATGGCAATGAAGGGCTTCCGCGCGTCCTATACTAAAGAACCTGCACTCGGTCCTGCCGTTCCGCCGCCATCGACGCCTGTTATCGTCCGTTCAAATTTTATTTTATGTGGGCACAGGTTCGCCCTTTTAGGCTTTTAATTTGCTTCAGTGTTTCGTTGCATCATCATTTGTTATTCGTTACGATATGACCTAACATACATTCTAGAAGTCAAACGTTGGTGAGGAGGTGGGAGCAGAAACTACACACTATACATTTTCCCAACTTTATATGTGTAAATCAGGTGTTCCATAACTAACACCTTAATAGGTGTAGCGATACACCTATAGACCGACACGCTGTTTACGAACAAGCCCGCATTTGCCCACACCAGGTGTGGACACTGCGCTTGCGCAGAAATTGAATTCGCGTAAAGTGAAGCGTCTGCGCATGCGCAGTGCCGTCGACAGCGCCACCGCAGCTGCGTGACGTCATTTCCGCGTGTCGGTCTATAAAAAAGTTGCGAAAATCACACCCTTAATAAATGGTGTGACTATTCTAACACCTTTACTAAAAGGTGTGACACTGGAGTATACTTTTCATAAAGGTGCAAAACCACGGAACAACTTCTCGTAAAGGTGTTATTACCAGCGTACGTTTTTCCTAGGGTGTACACTGTGTCCCGGGACCCAAGCAAATGACTGAACAGAAAAAAATACGCAAAGAAGTTGCCGAAACAGCACGACGACCGTTGGCCAGTGCAGTTTCAATTTCGGACGAAAACCGGCTCCAATATCGGCCGAATGTGTGGTTTATGCACCAGGTCCCGACATCCGGCAGGTATTGGTGTACCGCAGTTTCGCCACCCTATCGGCGACATACGGTACGACTGCTGCCCAGGTCGGACTGTCGGCCAGGTATTGGCCAGATGTCGCATATGCACCTGTACGTATTTCGCGGACCTTGCCTATGCGTTCGCTTTGTATCGGCAATATCGGCTGTATTGGCTTCTCACGCATAGGTGGCGCACTCGCACGCATACCTGGACAAACAGAATGGTTTTCGAACCTCTCACAGAAGTTTATTAACCAAATATCGGTGTCGATACACACAGCTTGCTCTCGACACATTTACTAAAGTCATACTTCTTTGTGGAACGGAAAAAAAGTATTAAATATAATTTCACTGCTTTTATGCCAAGAAAACTTCATAAATAAAACACAAAGGACCGTGGAGATCGGACAATTTTAGTAGATCGTTTCGATGACTCAGACGACGATATCTGATACTCCGCCGCCACCTATGCGCATACGTGTTATCGTAATCTGGGTATCGAAATTATCGGAAGGATACCTACAATCTTTCTATTAATATTGAAGCGAGACTACTATCAAAAGCATGCTTGCTGTGCACTTAATATCAAACAGCGATATTATGTAATCCGTGGTAGATGCATATTCCAACTCGGGCAGCACACAGCAACGCAAACACAAAGTCTAGAAAGAAAAAGGTCTCCACATTCAACCAAAGCCTCGCTTTCGCCCATGAACAGTTCTTTGTCGAAGCGCGTGCAGCAAACACAGCACAATATTTCCATGTACTCCGACGAAGAAAGCGGCCATTACCGAGAAGGTGGTATGAACGTCTTTCCGGCCGTTGACGACGAAAAACCATGGCCGCGAGCTGAAGGCACGAGAAGCAGAAGATTAAAGAGCGCATTTTGGAATCCGCGGACTTACGTGGCCTGCTATCCACCACCACAACTTGGCATACGGCAGAAGACGTCGGCTCCCGTGAGCTCATCAACGAGCCAGAGCAAGTCACGTGAAAAAATTTCGTCCAAGCGTTTTTGTCCTATGAAGAGCGGTCACGTGTTTCGCTTCACCGCTCTGATTTGCTTCAAGTGGTCGTCCCGCTTGCTCGCAGCTACACGAAGATACAAAAGAAGGTGGGGAGGCTTCACAAAAGGCAAGATCAAAGGGAGATAGACAATGCGGCTAAGTTCCTCTGCTTGCTTTGTCTGTCCTTCTCGGGCTAAAAGTAGACAGATTCCGTTTTGCTTATTTCTTCTTTTTTCAACCTCCCTTTTGAGTTGGTCGAGAAATCCGAACACCTGACCAGCAAAGCCGATTCACAAACGACACTCCCTACACTCAACGAAAAGCGGCGGCCTTTACTTTGTCAGAATGGTGTGGGTGCGACCCGTCCAGAAACTTGTCAGAATTCGACCGGATCAAAATAGTACCGGCACAAGCTTACTGATTCGGCACTAAAGGCCCGTTCACACCCTTGCGACCGAGTACGACCGAGAGAGACCAGACCGGCTTTTAAGCCTCTTGCGATCTTTTAGGACCAGCTCCGCTGTAGCGCATCCGGTCCTAAGAGATCGCAAGAGGCAAAAATCGGTCTGGTCTCTCTCGGTCGTACTCGGTTACAAGAGTGTGAACTGGCTTTAATATAAGCGAAGTACAGTGTGCTGCTCTAAGAGACATACCTGCGGTGGGAAGAGAGGCCGTCCATTATGTGAAGATATTTTCCTGTTGGGAGAGCCACCCGTGGCAGTGGGGACACAGGGAGAAGGCGGCTGTATATGAACGACGCTTTGCGCTGATGAGCGCGGTTTGATGCTCATATTTGCCATGCTGACGCTGCTGTAAAGTTTTTGTGCGCTGCTGAAGGATTAATTGATACGGTCCTTGAATCTTGAGCAAAGCCAAGGAACGTTATTAAATGTGAGATAGTACTTGTGTATTCTATACTTATCAGTCCGAGGCGATCATGACAAACCTTGTCTAACACGATAAAAAAAGAATAAGAATTCAGGGGTGTATTCGATAGAGTCGCCATTACACCTTTTTACATGCGCTTCCTAAAAGGTGTAATGAAGGAGACGTGCACCCGCCAGCGATATGAAGGTGAACGCCCGACCGTCCACCGCTCCGTGCTATCAGCGCCATGACCTGTTGCCACGGCAGCCGCGTCATGGCGCTGATAGCACGGGCGGTCGACGGTCCGGTGTTCACCTTCATATCGCCGGCAGGTGTACACGCTTTTACGCAATTTTGCTACTTGCAAGCTGTAGGAATGCCTAAAAAGGGTGTAAATGGCCATTGCACTCTTCTTACACCTATGAAGGCTCAAAAAGCTTGTAAAAGTCATAAAATAAGGGTGTAGCAAAGGTGTTCGTTCCAAAAGACATATTTTTGTTTGAATATAGGTGCGAAAAATATTTAATGTGTTGTTTCGCCCGCATAGAAGTAGTGCGACTTTTTAAACTTTTCAGACGTTATATTGATTGTTGATATAAACCATGTCGCCCAATAGACGGAAGAATGTCCTACAACACCAATCACAAAAGTTTTTTTAGGGACGACCAGATCGCCTGGCCTTCACTCAAATACAAACTAAATACAGCCATACGTAGCTTATACCGTGAACGTTCGCCACAGAAATTATATATACGTATAGCAAACTATATAAAGCGAACTCTTTACCTACCACTACACCTTGAACAGCAAAACATTGCTCTGAAAGTTAGGCACGCGATAACTCTAACTCCGACACAATCTATTTTTTATGTGTGCCGTTTTTGTGCAGACATTCGTGTTTGTAACCACTAAATCCGTGTCAAAAATACGACGTTGAAATTGTGTCACTGAAGAGGATAAAGTGACCCTCCACAATGAGAGCAGAGTGCGCCCTATTTAATAGGTGAAAAATTTTGCGTTTTATCAATGACTGCACAACCAATTTTCTTTTGCCTTTTCCAATGAAATTAAACTCCTTAATGACGCTATCTTGTGACGCTTATTCTAGCATAAAAGCTTAGTGTTTGTGTATCTCGCCTTCGAGTACCTATATTTTTTAGAATAAACGTACTTTCAAAATGATGCCTCAAAAATAGTTACATTTTAATACCCTTTTAAAATACCCGAAACCGACGATATTTTTGTTCGCCCGTCAGTTTATTTTGAAATTATGAAATGCTTTTTAAAGAAACCTCGTCCCAAAGTTTTGTCCGTCCATTCCTCCGACCGTCCATCCATCCGTCCGTCCGTTCGCCTTTGCAATCTCCGCTAAATTTACTAAGGAAATTTGACATCGCGGAACATATCCTCACGTGGCCTATAGTCGACGACATGTTTCGGCGTCGCCACCTCGCGGGGGCTCTCCTGTGACGGAGTGGGATGCGGGAAAACGTCGTGCTTGTAGTAGCTCGGAATGGCGATGTAATTAGTTTGCATCTATGTCGACTAAAACAATTTATTTATTAAATATGCGTGCATCAAATTGTTGTGAGTGATTTTTTCTAAATTTTAACAGTGCCTTAAAGTTTCTTTTTTAAATAATAAAAAAACTTCACTATGTGAAAGTATTAAAAAAAGAACAAGCCTGGATCTTCACACTAAACCTTGCGCGGCGAGCGTCAAGGCTACTCACAACCTCTCTGACTCTTTTTTTTTAGAAATGTTCAAGGTGTCGTCAAAAAGTCAAAAAAGGTCTAGAAAAATATTTGAGAAGAAAGTAGGCGTATATTAACAATAGCACATACAGATTTTACACCGAACTCGTGAGGTTGAATTTTGGCCTGGATCGTTGGTGTGGAATCACCCTAGATATTCACCAAGTAGGGAAACTGATGCCAAGTAAACTATATGTCAATTCAGTATCCCCGCCACATTTAGCAGAAATATTAACGATGTGTGATCTATATCTTAGGTTTCGTGCCTTTGGATATATCTCAAAAACTCTGAAAAACGCCCGCCGGTAAAAGTTCCGTCAATTCAGATTTTTCCGTAACCCCCCCCCCACACACACACACACGCGCGCACACAAACACCCAAAAGAACAAAACAATAACAAAAAAACGGCATTTCACAATTATAATTAGCACTGGGTTCATAGTCTTGGGAATATGCCACCATATTTATCATTCCAATCTCTAACCATTGTCAAAAGGTGTTTTATTACTTGTATCGTCAATGTACACTGAGGACAAAAGGTCAGTGTACAATCGAGTCACGACAAAAACCACTGTTTTAGTTTCAAGTTCGGGCCACACTAATTTGCTCTAGAGGAAAGGAAAGATTTCGTTTTTGTAACAGTTAAAGCTATGGATTACAGATATTGCATAAAATGGGAAAAAGGGGCAGTTGGAACGTCTCTTTTATATCCTTAGCCACTCTACCTCGCACGGCCGTGGGGTAGGTTGATGGATTAGGACCGGATGAATACGAGCTTCCCAGCGACTACATCCAAGAGTTTATAAATTTTAAGGCATCGACATTTATTGAAGCAACACTTGTGTCCAACTTTGTCGCAGGACAAAAATAATATTGCCAGCAGTAATTGCACAAACGCCAAATCCAACTGAAGAAAATATTAATTGATACAAGCGCGTTTTTTTATTTGGCATTTGGCAGTTGGATTTTTCGACAAAATACAAACTTCGAAAAACTCTCTCCGAATTTGACAAAGAATAAGCTCCTGAAACGTGGAACCCTGCATATAACACCACTTCAGTTTCCTCGCTAAATTTAACGCAGAGATGGACGTCATGTGATATGCACACCAATTATGTTTCCACCACATTCAGCGGGGAAATTGACGTGGCTTTAAACATACCTATCCAGTTTCCTCGCTAAATGTAGCGGAGGAATACACGGCACGTTACACTCCAATTCGCCATTTTCATCGCTCCCCTCCTTTTCACTCCCTTTCGATACCCATCCCTTCCCCTTCGAGGTTGTCCTCTCCATTTGCCTCCCTTCTCCTCGCTGCCCCATCCTCTCTACTTTCTCGCTCTCTCTCCCGATTCCTCCCCAATTATATGGAGTGTCCTCCTCCCTTTCCATCTCCTTGGTTATAAAACACATCACTTTATGTACCCCGCTAAATTCAGCAAGGAAGTATACAAATCTAGCAGTGACGTTACTTGGTCAAACATATTGGGGGAAAGGGTGCGTGAGAGGGTGGATTCCGCTGCGTTAACGAGACGCTCGTGGCCACCAGACAGGGGGCCGACCGACGTCACGTGCAAGCTTTGTATATGTCACGTGACGCGCCAATTCCGTTTCCCCATCCCTTTCTGCTCCCTTTCGCGATCCCTCCTTTTCCTCCTAGAGTGGCCTCCCTCAATCAACTCCCGCCCTCCTTTCTTTTACCCTCTCCAACCTTAGTGCCCTCCATCCACTCTCCCTCTCACTTGCCTCCTTTCCCCTTCCCACTTCCTGGTTACGTGACATGCCAATTAAGTTTCACGACATTTTATTCGAAAGAAAAAATATATATTTAGGTTCTTCACTCCCGGAACAGCTGTTTAATGATTTCCTAAGAATGAGAACAATACGTCCTAAATACTGCATGACATGCGTTACAGCATTTTGAAGTTAAATGTCGTTGCCAATTCTTCTTAATTCCGGGTTAATTATTGTGAATATTTACCAACTTTATATTCGATTGTTTCATACGTGTCTCCAGAGAGTTCATGCGGTCTGTCGAGAGACATAACTATGATTCGCCTACAAATTATACATACGCGCAATCATAGTAATACGTGTGACTACGGGCAGCAGCTGCGATGCTGACAGACCCGCGGTGTGTCTTGACACGCGCACGACGCAGAGTCTGGTGATGTCGATAACGGGATAAGTCTAGACATACGAAGTTCAATAAAAAGTAAGAAAAAGTTATGTCAAATAAGTCGCTGCTTCTGGAGTTTAATCTTGTTTTTACTACCCAGTTGATGTGTGTTTATACAACCTCCACGGTAATTTCAGTGTTTGCATTTTCAGGAACTGCGTAGCTATAGTTATTTTGGTTGTACATGCCTGCTGTAACGTTTCGAGTCCGCGTAGTGTTAATGTATATCCGTATCAAATTTTATGCAAATATGGAACTAAAAAAGCTTTCACGCACTGTCGAGTATACGACAGAGTGTCGCGTGTGCGCATATCGAGTGCTTTCCGAAGCAAAAATTCGAACTGCATGTGATTTGTCGCTCTCATTTCCCATCGCTCGCAATTGTGCGAGCGTTATGCGCCATTATATGCATAAGGGCACCTACTCTATATGGAGATCGCGGGACCATTTTTTCCGCTTCCAGAAACGAGAAACTACTTTCATTTCGTGTGTCTTACATTGAGCAAGCTCGTTCTGGCTTGTTGCCTCTTCGAGTAAACAAGGAATGCAGCGTTGTACATCATACTATGACATACTCTATTTCACCTTACGTTGGACCACGGCAGATACTATGGGCAACGGACCCAGTCAGTCAATCAACGCGTAAGCGACAGCCGTCTGACTATGCTCTTCTTAAACTAGATGAACGAGGATTTATGGAAGCAACGGGGAAGAAATTTGGAAAGCCGGTTTTGTACAAATTTTGAGTGGAGGTCTAATCTTCTAGGGGAAAGAAGCGACATCTGGGACATGCAAAAGAGAGTAAGGAAGGAGTTCGGCTTTCCTCTCTCTTTTAACTGTTCGAGGTGCGCGACAGCCCCGTACTTTTGTGAAGGCCCGTCACGTGTTTCGACTCCGTAGCTTCGATTGGATCTAAGGGGCAGGCACGTGATAAGTTTAGAGCGTTGGATTCGCTGAGGTGGCTTACTAGCGTCGGATGCGGTCCATCGCAAGCTGAAATGGAATAAAGCATCCCTAATGTCAGCTGCGTGGGTTGTCGTGCTCTAGCGACGAAGTGTTTTACCTTTGTAGAGAAAGTAGAGAAACATTCGAATCGTAATCGCAAAATAAAAGTAATACAAAACGAACGAAAGTAAGTGCAACTTGCAGAACTGGTTGTTGTACGAATACCCTTCAGAGACGATATTTAAAAAAAAAAACTGGATCGGAAGTTGAGATTATCTGTCCACATCCCGAACGTGAAATATTCTTGTGACCAAATGACAATAAACGGTGTTACTTGGCGGGATTGTCGTCAAGTCAAACACTCGTCCAATGTTTGTAAGTGGAGATTATAGATCGATTTAAAAAAAACCATCAAGCAACAGTGGCGATCGCCATATCTTGGTCTTAGAAGGACGGGAAGCAATCGTATGCTTGTATTTTTCAGACGTAGGTTAGGTGGCGCAAGCTACCGCCTGTTACAAAGGGTACAGCCATTAACATCTGTGGCGGTCCATCGGCCTACCAAGCAGCAGATAAAAGACGACGACGTTACTCGTCGATACGAGCTCGGCGGGATGAGAAAATAAACAGAACGTTTTCACCTAAGTTCGGAGTCGATTGCACCATCTCTTCCGTCCTCAACATCGAACGCGCTACAACTGCCATCCATCCATCCGTGGGCACAAAACGTGCGATTGGATTCCAGTTCTGGCCAGACGCGGACACAGCGCTCGTTTTTAATTCCAGCTGAGCCGACCACACGCCGATCAAGAGCACCATTGAGAACTCGCGTAGATCGCGCGATGACGAGGCAGATGCAAGCGTGCGCTGTCGATGGTTGAGATCAGGCAGGAGAAAGAAAGGTGGGCTCATTCTGAGAGTAAACAAAAGGCACGAACTGCACAAAGTACAGTCGAACCAGCTCGGCATATAGAGCTTTCCAATAACCGCCTCCTGTGCGCAGTCATCTTTGTCTACTACGCTGGGAAACGCATTCCGAGCTTGCGCGGTAGCTCTCCTCCAGTAAATATAAGACGCCGGGCATGCGTCTAGAGCCCAGGAACTCAGCATTTTTCGCTTGGGCTGGAAAGGTATTTAGGACAATGAGCACAAAAGATGAAGCAGGATTCATGACAGGGCAGAACAGGGGACAACGCGGCCGATCGCTGCGTTAGTCAGCCGTCGGTAGTTTTGAGCGGAAAGAAGTTGCCTTTTTGCGAACATTTGACTGTGACTGATCTGTTTACGCCCTGGTGCATTGTGCCCTGTCATGAATCGTGCTTCATTTTTCCTTTCTTCACTAATATACCATAGTTCTGAGTACGCGCCTGCTCTGTGTTCTGTGTTCCTTCCTCGTTCGCCCTTGTCTCTTTGTGCGTGATTTTTAACCATGTTCAATGTCAAAACACTAAAACGTGTCAATTCATAATTTAAAAAAGCAACCCAAAGGAAACGTGTGTTACTCTTTATCGATAACGGTAGCGCGTTCCTCTTATTCTCACGTAACGTAGGTCGGTAACGCGTTTTATTTTACTTGCAAATAACGAGTAACGTATTTCGTTGCTTTTTTCGGTAACGCCTTCAACACTCTTAAAAAGACAATCGTTTTACTTTGGGTCAAACCCACAAAACACGCAGTTTATTTACTATCATCGCACCTCGTGTTGGCAAGTGTCACACCAATAGATGAACTATATCACATTTCCTTTTCTAAAAATCACTAAAAGGTCAATGTTTTCAATGTTCATGAAGCTTTTCAGTAGGACGTGAACATCAGCTCTCCGCGTTTGCAGCTTGGCTGGTTTCGCCACAAGAGGATCAGTCTCTGGAAGCTCAGTTTGAGGAATCTGTACCTCCTCGGACCTTGCTATGTGCCTTGGTAGTTGAATCAGGTGTACTGTGTTTCTGCGAATGTGGTCGCCGGCATCAGTGTTAACCGGGTGTGACCTAGGTTTTTCGCGCTGCTCTGCACCACACCTCATTGCAAGTCCAATATCTCAGCATCTTGTCCCTCGTCCAACTCTATTATGTATCTGACCCCACGTCAAAAGTCGAAGTCTTGCTGTTTTTTTGTTTTGTTTTTGTTACTGACAGTTCTTGAAGGTTCAAACGCTGCTGAAATCAGGAAGGGACGGAATGAGGCAAATATCAGTGACTGGAAAAGTTGTTCGTATGCTCCGGTCGACCAGTTCGGTTTAACCATACCCATTTTTCACTGGGATTTTGCGATAAATCAGTAGCCTTGTAGGTGTCTTCCGTATCCGGCAGCGACGTATTTATTACTTTTAATGCGGCTTCCACTATACTGTTGCTTTTTGGGGATACCTTGGGCTTGAATTTCTGTGAAGCAAATCCGTACTTATTTTTCAATATGGGTGAATTCGACATTTGTAAACTGTTTTCCACTATCGGGTACCGCCACATCCGGTATCCCATGATACTTGCAAATAGAGACTGGCAGTGCGTAATTAGGCTCTTGCCGCGAGGCCTAACTTGAAGAACTAGCTCTGGAAAGCTTGAAAAAAGTTGTAATTTTTGCCACAATGTGCGAAAAGCGGTAGCGATAACTGCCGCAAGGTCGGGCAATGCGGGTGGAATGGTGCCGTCACGTACTGTACCTGAGGACAGAGGTGCGACGTGGTTAATTCTCATAGCCGTAGTGCTTGGCGTCGTGGATGTCACTGAAGACCGCTACCAGCGCTTGGTGATGCGTGAAGTGGGTAAGCGCAGTGGAAGTTTCTAAAACCATCCAATATTACGCGTAGCAACTGGGTACTGCCAAGTGGGATTTCGCATAACGCGAGTAATGTTTGAAAATAAGTCTTTCAAGCAACGAGACGGAAGACTCTCCTTTCGTCACGTCATTACTGGCGGGATTCCGGGGCTAGCCCAGGTCCGCGGTGCTCGGCAGTCGGGAAAACCCCGACTTCCCTGGTCTCGCGCTAGAGAGGAAAAAGTGTTTTTCCGTAGCGGCGACGACACCGGACAAGGTCGAAATCTCTGCAGTGTCGCCCATAAAGCTATCGCTTTAAAAGAATTGGTTATGATTAGCTCTTTACATCCCAGAATAACAAGTCCATTTCTGCTCTTTCCCATGGACGTTGTAGGAAGTGCGCTGGGCGAAGGTTCACCTTATGTTTAACGCGGTGTATGAGGCAAATGTGTTTGTTCTTAATCAGGCTTCAGAATAAAAAACTGCGCGAAAAGACGAGGACCAGACAAAGGAGTGACACGGACGAAGCGCTGTTTTCAATTCCAGTATGCCAACTCGCCCAAGCCTCAACTTCTATCTTACCTCAGGGCATTTGATATAAGAGTCAATGTCAGGCAACAGAACTGATTATCAACCTCGAAGCAAAAACCAAAGAAGTCGTCTAGCAATGCGATACTGTATTTGTCTTCCCAATAAAAGTTCAGCTCCGTCCCCACGTCTTTTCTTCTAGGCCGTCATGTTTGGACCAGTTGCCGAAGACACACTACCAACTACGTCGTTTTCTTTTTGTTCGCTGGCGATTTGTTGAAGGCTCCTGGGCTGTCAACCGCATAGACGAGGCGACATGTTTAATGTAGTTGTCAATAACATTTTCGAGGTCAAACTGTTCACGTTGTGAGGATCTCACAACGGCAACATACTGGAAGCTCGAAGTTGTGATTGAGAGGCGTCGGCTGCAGCGAGGTCTTTTCAGGGCAGATGCAACTAACATATCCTTCTCCTTCTCTGCAGTCGTAGTGCTAAGTAATCAAGACCTTTAAACCCAAGGGGTGACAAAGACGTTTCTGATGATATCGCAAGGGCGTAGTTTCTCCCTACGATGTAGTCACTGAAACTTTCCGCTGCCCATACTGGTGCTGCATTGAGCAACGCTTGCCGGAATTAATCACGCGGTACCGATCACCGACTCCAGCGGACTGCCCTCGCGGAGGCTTTGTTTGAAAGTTTTGGCCTAATGGTAGAGGTACAGTGTGCGCTAGATTGTTAGAAGGACGTGGGTTGAGTTTGGTTATCAACTCTACGACATCTGCCCTCAAGATAAAAGTTATCTTTCCTCGTAGAAGCTCTCAAAGGCAAACAGTATGCTTCTGCAGTAGGGCGCCTGGAGCGCGTCTCCAGAGTGGTGTAGGTACCACGAAAATAACTTTGAACCTTTGTGCCGTCCCGTGGTGCCACAATTCGCTGCTCACTTATTTCGTCTCAGGTTGCGACTCAGGTGGTGAGATAACATATGGGTAGTAAAAGCAGGACAACTGTTCTTGGCGAGGACAGCTCTGCAGCTGGCCAGAGGATGGAAAGTTTAAAGGCCACGAGTTGGGACGTCTAAAGCTCTGGATGAATTCTATTGACTATGTATTAACACCGCCTAAAGGCCGACGTAAAACCACGATTTTTTGCAGTGAAGATATTTCTCTTAGCGTTCCCCTCTCCCTCCGTTGTGGCGATGCGACGCAGTTGACGAACGCGCAAACTGCGTCGCATTGCTGCAGGTTGCACATAAGTCTATCGGATGAGCCGTGAGAGAAAGATTGGCTGCAGAAACGACTATTGCTTGTCAGAGAAATTCCGATAGCATTCGCAATGAGACTGGCGACCCAGTTCCCTGTGAACACAACGACGCAAAGTTTGAGCAAACACTTCATTTTGTGCATGGTTTGCGACGCAATCATTGACGTCAGCGCGGCCGCGGAGCGCTACTTTGAAATTCAGTTATTGATTCGTGTCTTTTTTAATCGTTTAGTCTTTTGTCTTCGTGTAGTCGTTTAATGTTCAAGCTGTTTCCACCCTATTATTGCACATTCGTGTGTGCATATTGCCGTGTCTCTGTCATCGTTTAATGTCCAAGCTATTTCACCACCAACATTGATCATGTACCAACTAGATCAACTCAAGCCGATAATTGGTTCGTAGGTTGGGTGCAAATGTGAATCTGTGCGTGCTGCTGCTTCGTGTATGCGCGGCGCGGTATTTATCTGCTTCCTAGTATGACGTTGAGGACACCATCCTAGAGGACGACGTCAAATACTACGTTTAGGACCTCAAGGGCGATTTCAAGGACAACCTCTAAAATGACATCTGGGACGACCTCAAAAACGCCGTCTATGAAGACGTCGAGGACGAAGTCCTAAAGGACGATGTCAAAGATGACGTCTAGAATGACCTTTCAGGGTGACCACTAGGGCGATCTCAAAAGCGACCTCTAGGACGTCCTCCAGGACGACATCTTGGACGACGTCAAGGACAACGTCTAGGACGACGTCGAGGACAAGTCTACAACGGCCTCTAGGACGACCTTTACGGCAATCTCATAGACAAACTCTAGGAGGGACCTCCAAGACTATTTCAAGGACGACGTCCTAGAGGATGATGTTAAAGACGACATCTAGAACGACCTCACGGGCGATCTCAAGGACAGCCTCTAGGAGGACCTTAAAGGCTTCTGAGAGTCACCTCTTTTTCCACTTGTTTTCTCTCTCGGCATTTTGGGCGTGTGCAGGAGAGGTGGATCGGCTTCGTTTTCACGTTGAGGTGGAAAGTGTGAATTACTATCTCGTTGAGCAAATGAGCATTCCGTGACGTCGTGGAACTTTGCGCGCAGAATTTCAAACAAATATCTCACGTCAATATTGCTCTAAAATATTTTGTTTCGCTTCAAATTTATTTCTTCACAGCGCTTGTCCATACCAAACTGTCTAAAAAAAGCTTTTTTTCAGGGTCCTTTTAAGAGCGATGTCTAAGACGACATCTCGGACGAACTCTAGGACGACTCTAGGACGACTCCCCCAACGCGCAGCGCCTGCGTTTCAGGACGTCATTCGTATGCGGACGCCTTGTATCCGCATATGCAGGCGTCCACACACGCGCGGCGAATTCGAGGCCAGACAGCCTATCGCGAAAACCCAGAATCCAATAGCAGGCCCCATATCACAATTGAATTGAGCGGTGCTTGAATTAGCCAGAAACTTCGGCACTCTAAGGACGTGGCGATGAGATTGATCCTTTGATCTACTCGCCTCTGCGCCTATCACGTAACCACAAAGATGTCTAGAAGCGATTGAAGTAATGAGTTCTGCGGTGCATTTCCTTCACACTAAATACAACAGCCTCTGCCAGGGTGAAGCGTCGCTTCGCAGCGGTTCACGCCCATTCTTCTTTTTGTTCTTCACCTGTCATTGGCGAGAGGTTCCTAAGGTATCTGGTCCTCATCTCTCAGGCATCGAGGGACCGGTCTTGGTTGATCTGCTGGCCGTGTAGGACTGCTAAAGCCGCATTCCCACTGCTTATTCATCATAAAAAAACTGTCTTGCAGACAGCTGGGTAAGGCGTGTTTCCTCCTCGTATGACGATCTATGACATATTGTAACTTTGTCTGCTGCTGTGCAGATATGTTCGAACTATGCTTAAAGCGAATATGCTTCCGACATGCATCAGTCACGTCCGCATAATATTCTGTGGTCGTGACTTACCTGAAGACCGTGTCTTTTGGATCATGTCCGACTGCGGCGTCAAGACACCACTCGAAGTCGGGCTCGAGGTACCGTAGTTACAGGAATTTCGGTACCCGCTCCCCGTCAACTGTAGCCTTTTTCATGCATACAGTGCTTCAGCGTCCCCAGTAACCCAAACCAGATTACTGCCATGTAGTCGATGCAGGGTGTATGCAGCTTCTAGGGCGCCTCTTTCGTCCGCTCCTCAGCGCACTGACCACTCTTCCATTTGTCTTCTTAACCCGGGCGGCATCCCTTGCGCCAATTGAGCTCGCCGTTTGATGACCTTCGGTTTTGTTTCCCCAAGCGTTCGCGTTCGTCAAGGTGTTCGTCGAGGTAAGGATGTGGACACACTACATATGAAGGGCTTGATTCCAACCTATACGCTCAGTCGAAAAAAACAATTACATCATGGCGGTGTTTTGCATGCGACGTACGACGTATACTCGATGTACGCATAACTTGTTCTATTTCGCCCACGACCAGACCGGTGCTGCTGAAACATGCGTGTTCCCAGATCAAAATCAGTAGAACATATTTGCCCTCAGCGCCAACATTTTGTTTGATATAAATATATAATAGTTTTAATACGTCACCTCTCAGAGTGAGATCTCAATTATGGAATGCAATCCCTCCATAATCCGCCAGATATTCTGATAACTTCTCCGGAGGGTAATTTGGATTCGGGATCGTTACTTTGTAATCGTTGAGCCAGTTTTCAAGGTATTATCCTTCCACAGCTCCTCTATAGCAGAGCGTGCCACCGTAGTAGTCACTACTCGAGCAGTCCGAAGTCCCCATATTTTCGACGTGCACGTTAGCCTGTATTGTCAGTGTTCTGCGTGGACTCCGGTTCAGTCACGTGCTGGCGCTGAAAGCGCTCTCCTAAATATCGCGTCCACAGATATATCTTGATGGATTTTCATAGAGTGAACATGAGGGTTGTTTAAACACTAAATACAGGTTGTCACAAAAAAAATAATACACATTCTTTTTTACCGCAAAATCAAACTAGGCATCGCCGAACGCTCATTCTCCGCCCGAAGGTAGCGCTAGAGGTCATAACCAGATGCCAAAGTTTCAGCCCGATCCGATACCTTATTCAAAAGTTATAAGTGATTATTCTGAAAAGTTCAATGGGAAAATGGAGCCACTTTCGCCCGTTTTCGGTTTCTGGTGCCATAGAGCCCCATGTATTCGAAAACTACGTCGGCCGCCATTTTCCCATTGAAATTTTCAGAAAATCACGTATAACTTTTGATTAAGGTGTCGGATCGGGCTGAAACTTTGGCAGCTGGTTGCGACCTCTAGCGCTACTTTGGGCGGAGAGATGAGGGTGCGGCAATGCCTAGTTCATTTTGCGGTAAAAGAGTATGTGTAACTTTTCTTTGTGACACCCTGTACTTCAAATGGAATAGCATAGCAACATCCTTAGCTTCAAATCTTCAAAGAGAGTCGGTATATCGTGAGTTTCCCTAGCAGTCTGAACGCGGGGATTGAAACAGGGGCTTTTAGATTCGTATGGCTATTCGTGCTTCTCTAATTTTATGTCGTCGTATGGGGAGTAAATGCGCTGTGTCGGAGACATGCACTATAGTTTTGATTACTGGACTGCTCGCGTCTTTTTCAAAATAAATTTAAAATTCTCTGAAACGTTTTTTGCGAACTGTTTTATTATTAGAACCTGCGTTTATACTTAACGAACCCCACTGGTTCCCGATTCTTGAGTGCTTGGTGGCGATAAAGATTTTGTTTAGTTGATCTCTACTTTTAGGCAGTCGCCATAGTGCATCATCATATGCTACATATGATTCAAAGTTGAGTTCAAAATATCCTGAATTTCTCTCAATTAATTTACACAAATGTAGGGGTCCTACAAGTGTGTGCTTTTTCTACATAGTCTCCCTTCTTTTTGATGAACTTGACCCGGTGCCCCACAAGCTTTCTTATTACTTACAACAAAATGGTTTTCGGTTGGTCTCGAAACCATTTGCACACCACTTCCCACACTGAAGGGCGTCCTGCCCCTCTTAGTGCATCACGCTTGTAGGGCCTCTTTTAAACATTGTCAATCCCATCAAGCACACTACTACGTGGTAGAGCACTGTCGGCACTGTCCATTTATTTGTGTTGTAAGTGTCCGATAAATTTCAACTCCTGGCACGACATCCAACCATGAAACAAGGATCACCGCAATTATAGCGACAGCTGTTATGGGCTCTTCAAACCACTGAAAATGAGGTTCATTGATCATGTTGTAGTAGTTGATGTTCTAGTTGCAGTCGTTGATGTTGTAGTTTCCAGTGTAGGTCGACCGTCGTCAATGTTACAAAATTCTTCAAAAGATGTCCCGCTGCACGATGGAATCAAACCTGGGAAGCGGGCACGTTACCACTGAGCATCGCCGCAGCGTTAATAACCCGCTCTATAAACTTTAGGGTATTTGTAGAACCCAATGCCCACTGCACGTCCTCTCTGAAAAAAAAAAAAAAACTAGTGCACAAGAAAATGTTGTCGTAGCACTGTTAATGTCAAGAGCTATACTTCATTTCACCCTAAGATGGACTAAAGGTAAAAGCTACGGGCCACCAGATCCAATCACAAGCCACTTAGAAATTGCGTGGAATTTCGCTTCAATGCACGTGTCGGCGCTCCGTCTATAGATCACTAATGTGTATGGGTGGACAGTGGTTCGAATTGAACAGCACTGAGTGACTCATCAATTTTACATCGCAAAGAAGCCATGACATACAGGCTCTTTGCAGCGTCGAAGCTATAGAAATGATGCAGCGCTTTTTGGTTCGGAGCATTATTCGTCAACCCCTAATCAATGTTAAGCATGTCATAGTTTAGCGTGTAACGTGATTGGACCTGGCGGCCCGTGGCTTTGGCCTTTAGTCCATCGTAGGATGTGACAAAGTATAGTGCCGGAAACGCGCTTCCACGCCCTTTCGAACAAACAAATGAGCAAAAGCGTTCCAAACAAAATGGAACAAAACAAAAGCGTTCTGAACAAAACATGTCTATCTTGTTCCGAACGCTTTTGTTCACGCATCCCACTGCCCCACGGAGTAAACTCAGCACCGATACCCAAATACTTCGCCGTGACGTGTCGTAGCTATCTCTGTGACTCTATACTATGGATTAGCACCGGACTGCTCAACTTTTTTTTTAAATCCCTAGTGCACAGTGATAGCGGAGAGGTCATGTGTACACTGAAACAGGAGGAATCAAAATGACGCTGTCTAGGTCAATATTTTGATAACGTGTTCAAAGTAGTCAGTAAGCATGCGTGCGCAGAAGGCAATTTAAACGACCTAAAGATGTGTCATGGCGCAAGTGCAGGGAATATTTTACTTCGCTCATACTTCTGGTTTTTGCTGGTGAACTGATTTTGCATCTAAGGTATAAGGGTATATTTAACTTTTCGGCGGGTATAAAGCCCTAAAGGCTTCACACAGAATGTGTTCGTTATATTTATGAGCTAAGTTTGGCAGAGTTTGATTTCAGTATTAAAATTCGATAGCAGCACAGTGTAATTGCACGCATTATATCAAAAGGCGTTTGCTCGCGAAAATATGAGGCAACATATAATATCCACGCCCTTAAAGTTCCGCCGTTCTTGATGTCGGGAACCTCAGCGTTTCGGTGTGGGCAAAGTCAGAACGTGTTCAAGGTTTTATTTAGATATTTATGGTAGCAATCACCGAGATTTGTGATCCTAACGTTCTTACCTTAAATGGTGCCGTGCACCGATATTGGGTAGGAATGTTTTATCACTTTACGTCCGCTTACGTGCACTAGTGGGATCCAGATATACTCGCACATAATGCTACTGAGCAGGAAGATTTTTGTGGCCGCTTATTTCGAGGATAAATAAAAGGCGATGTTTTTATTCCGTCTCTCCTTCGCAAAACTTGATGACGAAGTTGTGGGGATCGCATTGCTGTCGTTGTCCACAATGCGATACCGAGGATTTGATCATCAAGCTTTGCGATCCTCGCAATGACGATATTTAAATGCGGCTCATAAATTGAACGTGAGCACTAGTGAGTGTTGGATTTGGGCTCGTGACATTCACTGCCTTAACATACATTCGGGTAGTGACTTGTGAAGAATCGCTGCGATGACGGGAATACCCGAACCTTAACAATGTGTGAAACTGAACGCATGTCCTGTGCCTTGCCAACCACCCCAAACGCGTGGCTATCATAAACATTGGCGGGCATATGGTCGACTCCAGACTACGAGGCCGCTTGTAATGGCTACCAGGTGAAGGGGTGACGCGGCTTGTTTCCCTCGAATTTGTTTTCTGCGACTCCTGCCGTTACATTTAGGAAACAAAAAAAAACAAAAAAAACATAAAAATTGCATGCATGCTTTTTAAGATGAGTGTAAAGGGGAAATTCTAAGCGGTATTTACCGAAACTATAAAAGTTTCTTTATCACTTCATAAACTTGGTTTTGCTGCATTGTAATGTGAATATACATTTATTCACATGCATTTCGTGTTTTTAATAATAATAATAATATTTTATTTCCATCACACTCGATGGCGGCGACCAAGGGAAAAAGCTGCATACACAGCTTGACGAGCCCTTGGCCGCCTACAGTGCACGGCGACGGAACACAACAGGAAAACAAAAACAAAAACATACATACACACAGAGGTTGCAACACGGAAAAATTCACCATGGCAGATAAAGCAATATAATCAAATACGAGAACAGTGATTTTAACTAGTTATCATGACCACCCATAATATATAATGAACGGATTTCCCTATTGACATTTTATTCCAGTCCAAGTTTTTCGATACGTAAAGATTTAGTAAATTAGGAATATTGTGCCTCAGCATTTGAGTGCCATAATTTGTTCTTGGCGTGACCACCCCCCAACATTCAGCGCCACGAGTAGGATAAGTAATAATATTTTTTGAGAGGCGGCCAAGGGTTACTAGAAAGTTTGTGTTCCTAATTAGCTCTATCTTAAGGCTTGTACTGAGCCTGTAAGAATACAAAGTGTGCACATTGATAATGCGGAACTTTTTGAATAGGTCGGATGTATGCGATTGAAATGGGACATCGGCTATGGCTCTTATTGCTTTTTTTGTAACAAATGTATCCTTTCAAGATTCGTTGAAATGGTGGTACCCCAAACTAAATTACAATAATTTAAGTGCGAGTAGAACAAGGAATTATAAACTAGTAACTTGACATGTATCGGTAAGGTATAACGATGGCGGTTTAACATGCCGACAGTTCTAGACAGCTTTGTAATAAGGTAGTTAACATGTTCATCCCACGACATATTATCCGAAAAAATGACGCCTAGAATTTTGAAGGAATTTACAATCTCAATCTTGGTTGAGTCTAAACTAAGATCTCTCGTAGTGTTGATTATTTTATTTTTAGGGCGAAAGAGCACTGCTTTTGATTTTTCTGTGTTTATTTGAAGTGAATTATATGTACTCCACAAATTCAACCCGGAGAGCATTCGGTTCGCCTTATCAAATAATAAGTCGGTATTTTCTGCAGAGAAAAATATACTTGTGTCGTCAGCATAATTTACAAATTTCGCTTCTGAATCTACATTAATTATGTCATTTATGTATGTATTAAAGAGAAAGGGACCCAGTATACTACCTTGCGGTACACCAGAGTAAATAGGTTTGGTAGCAGAGGAGATTCCATTGATAGAGACGTATTGCAATCGATGCCCCAGATATGACTTTATTAGCTGCAAGGCATGCCCTCGGAAACCGTAAGTGTCTAATTTTGCTAGAAGTATTTTATGATTAAGGCAGTCAAACGCCTTTGAGAAGTCGACAGACACACCGAGAACTAGTTTTCTTTTCTTCGAAGTTTTGGAGAATAAATTCTTTTATAGATAATAAGGCAGCCTCGGTAGACCTGTTTTTCATAAATCCAAACTGTGAGGTATTTATTAAGTTATATTTGTTTGAAAACGTCATTATTCGAGTATAAAGTATTTTTTTTTCGAGAGCTTTAGAGAAAACTGGGAGTTAGAAACAGGCCGATAATTCCCCATTTCGTTTACGCTTCCTTTTTTATGCAATACTAACACCTTAGCTATCTGCATTTTCTTCGGAAATACGCTCGTGGATAAAGAGAGGTTAAAAACATGAGATAACGCCGGCGCTATCAAGTGAACAACGTACTTGACGGGTCTTATCTGAATGCCATCCGCGTCACAGCTTGCACTATTGTTTAGTTGCAGACATTATGGAAATTACTTCTGGTTCGACCACCGGCTCTAAAAATATGGAGTCATTGTTTCTTTTGTCGCTAAAAGCAGAAGAATGTAGAGTCTCCTCATTATTTGCAATATTGATAAAATGCTCCTTAAACTCATTTGCTAAGGAACATCCGTTAAGCTCAGTACCGTTGAAAAAAAATGTTGTCGATAGAGTTTGAGGGTCGTTTACGATTGAGAAGAGAATTTAATTCTTTCCACATGGCGTCTGTACGTCCTTGTGCTGCTTTAAACACATCGAAATATTAACGCTCTCTGGCGCACCTTAATTCTTTGGTTACATTATTGCGGTACTTCTTAAATTGCTTCAAATCATTCTGGTCTCTAGATTTGGCGAACCATGTACTTGACCACTAATATAAAAAACAAAGCAAACGAACTCACAAAGAAAGCATATTATATCGTCTGATAACTACATAAATTTTATATATATATATATATATATATATATAGATATATATATATATTCAGAGTTTTTGATAGAGTGACAACCTACACGGCCACCATGGTGGACCTGGTCAAACGCAATGTATTCGCGGAGCGAGCTCGAGTTGGTTCAAAACACAGCTAGAGCTGTTTGGCCTTCATCCAGTCTCAGGAGGACCAGCCCCATAGGTGACTACAATATGTACTTGGAGCTCCCGAGAAAGGAGAAGAGTGTTTTAGCCCGGGTAATTAAACTAGGCATCGTAGAAAACTCAAACTCCGTGAGAACGTGACACCAGCATTTGCGATAAAACGCAAAGGTTCGAGAACATGACGTTACATGAATAAAAAAGTAATTGAGAAAAACGTAATTTCTTTATGATCCGTCGTTCACCTAAGCCTCATGTGGTCAAAACAAGAAATGACATTTTGGGCGCCTGTTGAATCTATGTAATTGAAAAAGACTTATCAGCAAGAAATAAAACAAAATTATCTTTCTTCCAGACAAGATTTTTTTTTTTTTCATTGATATAAATCTTTGTACACAAGGAAGCTCTTATTTTGAAGATATTAGGTTTTGGTGGACGTCGGCTCAGAGGAAAATGTAATCTTACTCAATTATCCTTTGGATCAGGTAACGCCATGTTCTCAAACTTTCGCGTTCTATCCCAACCGCTAGCATCACATTATCATGGGGTTTGAGCTTTCTGTGTGGCGAAGATTATTTACCCGGCCCGAAAAACACGGTTCTCCTTTCTCGGCAGCTCCTTGCACATTTTATTTATACATTATCCGATCTATAAACATTTCTTCACTAAGAAAATTGATAGCCTCCAAAACACTCGATATAATAATGCTAGGCGTGTGCACGTTACCCCGCCCCCCCTCCCTTAAAAAAATACAACTACCGTTATTTGTTGCTCGCTCAAAAAGTAATTAAATACGTTACTCGTTAGAGATTCACAAAAAAAAACGCCTTACACTTTACCTCAAAAGTAACAGCTCTTTTTCTGCTACTTTGGACGACAAGATACACAGCTGATTTTGTGACATGGTTTATTGCTTTCCTTTCAGTAGTCGTTGCAGTTAAGAACTAGCTGCCTATTAAGTTTCCATCAATTATGTTTCCCCAGTTCCCTGAAAATATATATCGGGCGACTCTAAAGAGTCGTTTTACTGAGGCGCTCGATGATACGGCAGTGTTGTACTTCAGGAAGAGCTGGTAAATCTAAGATTCCCCTCTTTTCTTTTGGTTCTCTCTGCTTCTATACTTTTAAGCTGACATTGGACCAATGTCTTCCCGTGTTGGCAACCTCCGGAATTAGGTCCGGTCTGTTCAAGACTCTAGAAGGTTCAACCAAAACCCTTACTGTGTTCTCTTTGTGAAAGACATTCCCAGCTTCAGAGTTCGACTGACATGTTCAGCAATGAAGGTCGCTATACTGTCATATTCTTTAGTTGTTTCTTGGGTTGCTCATCTGCCTTTGTCGCAATAAACACATACTCAGGTTAGAATTAAAATCAGGCTGTTTAAACGGTCTTGTAAACGTAACTCCTCAAACGTAACAAAATACCGTTACTCGTTACTTCGCCTCATAAGTAACTATGTACGCTATGTGTTCCTTTTCTAAAGAAGTAACTAAATACGTTACTCGTTGACGAAGAAAGTAAGTAGCTAGAAGTTGCTCGTTCCTAGTTGCGCGTTATACAGATGTTTGATTAAGTCTAATATGGTACTAATTAAACGATGCATTGCTAACTATTTCCGCAGTTACTTTTAGGCATCAAGTTCAAAAGAGAGAACAAAAATACCACCTTACACTCAGGCGTCACGGTGGAAAAAGAGGGAGGTGTCTGAACGAGGCCAGTCCAAGCGGCGAAGGTTCGCTCTGGCGTTCCGCCTCTCCAGGCAGGGGCACGGTCAGTCTAGGGGTTATTGCACGCGCGCGGTCGCGCACCGCGCACCATTGAAAACATGCGCGCAAGTTAGGTCTCTGCTAGACTCCGACGTTCCGCGCAGCGATCGTCGCGTAGCACTGAACGTCCGCCTTCCATTGGCCGATGACCAGGAATCAGATGTCTGCGACCAATCTGTTTCTGTGTGCGCTGCGCGATGCCGGGTTTGCTACGCTCAACGTCGGAGTATAAGACATCCTCATGGATCGTTCCGGTGCCCCTAGTCAAGTTGCACAGTTCATGTTGTTTGCCAGAAATGCGAGTGGACCTTCGACTCACGGGTTGCGTAGCGAGTCGGCACAGTTGAGACACCTCTTTCTTCTTTCTCCATGGGCGGGCCTATTTTCCTTGTTTCAGGCTAAGAAAAGCAGGACCAGCACCCTGCACAGGGCCCTTCGTTCTTTACACTTTAGCAGAGTAGATGCTGTAGAAGAGGCAAGGAGAAAGTGGCCCCCTCTCCAGTGTTCGCTCTGCTAGAGTGGAAAGAGTGGAAGGCGCAGTGGATTAATATCGTCCTGTTTTTCTTAGCCTGAGACATGGTATGGTCCATTGCATGTCTTTCATCAGATCGAAATTTGGCTTTAAGTAACGGCAAAGGCGCGGGCGCCTGGTCTTCTATAGCGCTTTCTCTGCGCGAGTGCTTGTGCGAGCGAAGGATTCCTCAGAACTACGCTTTCGCGCCCTGGCCTTTGCCAGCGCCGAAGCCAAGTGGTGAGGCGGAGCAAGTTCCTCGGTGCCCCACTGGAAGGCGATGTGAATTGTGCATATCATCTATCTCAAGGAAGATCCTGTAGAGAAACGGCTCAAGGATGCGACGAAGACGACCTTAAAACCTAGGGAGGAAAACGCCGGCGAGCAGACGACGCCAGGAAAACAACTGCCCTGCATCTTTCTCGCTTTCCTCAGGGTGATGTTATAGGGGCTGTGGTGGCAAGAATGATCGAAAATTACTTTACAATAACTCGTTGCTCGCGTTGCGCGTGGAATTGTGGGATTTTTGGGAAAGGTATTTTGGCTTTCTCTCGTCACCAACGGATAATTACATGTTCATACATATTTCAGAGCGTGGCATTCCTAAGTAAACCAGCCTTGGACACACCTTTAGCATTGACGAGAGAACAAGGTTTATTTACAATCACAGAAGTATATCGCGTAAGGAGAGACGAGGCCTACACCGCTTGACATTTCTTTTTTATTGTCGCGTCTCTTTCGGCCGTTAGAAGGGAAGGAACAATCCAGAAGTGACGAATCCTCCGTAACATTTATTTACAAACAAGGTAAGTATCAACTATTGCTATCGCGTTTATTTTCGCGTAACACCAGTTTTTGTTCTCGCCCACTTATGTTATTTGCTAATTAACTTCTTGAGCTAAGCATTTCAAAAATAAGGAATAAAATTGAAACCAAAACTCTGGAATCCACGTGTCACACTTTACATTATGCATTACAGTGAAATATTGGGGTACAGGGCGTCATCCCAATCGTCGGGAGCTAAGGAATGTACGGCTTGTTGGGAAACAGGTTTTTATTTTTCTAAATAATAAAGGTTACTGCTTTATATTCTTTCAATTATTTTTGCGAGGATAAACAATACAGGGCGGGGATTCCTTTGTACCGAAGTGCCGTGTGCATGGGTTGACGCTCGTGATTCAACAAGCAACGAATTACACAGTTTTCCGTGTTTTTTTTTTAAATTCAGACAATATGAATTGCCTTTCCTACGCATAGCCAAGGGCTTCTGATGTCACTGTGGTCTTTTTAAGATCTTGGATGATCTGGTTTGTGAACCGTGAGCATTGTCAAACACGTAGCTATGACTGACTACAACGCAACTTTAAATTTATAGAATTGGATTCGACCTAAGTCACACACTCTCAAACCAGCGTTCATCATTCATGAATACTTAAAGCTCGGGGGTATAGCTTTGAGACCTTGGAGCGTCTTGGCGCCTGAAGATTTTTTTTCACCGAACGTTCGCGCGTTCACATTTTATCACGTGCAGTTTCCAACACTAATAGCTAAGACGAGTTAGCGAGTTCTCCTGATCGGCTCGTCTTTGGAGACAACAAACTAGATCAAACCGAGGGCAAAAAATAGGACAGGAAGGGCTCAACAGAAGCAAGGCCTAGCGGGGCACACACACAGTGTCGGTTAGGCTTAGTTAGGCCTACCTAGACCACCGAAGCCTAGCCAGAGTAGGCCAGGCTTAGTCAGAGGTTTAACGCGGTTACGTCTTAAAATATTGAACCAAATTGAGGATCCATTAATCGGGGCTGGCCAAGAGCGTGCATAACAAGCCAAGCCGAGGGGAGGGCCTGCTAGGCCTAGCAGCGGTCAGACCCGATCAGGCTTAGGTAGGCCTAACGAGGCCTAACGCGCGAACGACGGTTTCGGTTTTAGTTGTGATCCGAGGCGAGGCTCCTCTTCCAGCGCTCGCCGTCGTCGCCACCGTAGGCGCTGCGCTTGCCCAGGCCAAAGTTGTACCTCCGCTTCATGAAGTCCTCGATCTCCGACTTCTTCCCCCGTTTGCCGAGACCGAAGCCGAACCGGTGGCGCTCCCTTCGGTTGTGGTCGATGCTTCCCGGGTAGTTGCCCTCCCGGTCCAGACGCTTGCCCAAGCCGAAACCGTAGCGCAGCGGGTGCTGCGGACGCTCGCCTCGCTTGTCCAGGTAGTTGAGGTCCGGGTCTTCCTCTTCGGCTTCGGCTCGTTCCGCTGCTTGTTCGGCGGCGTCATCGGCCAGGAAGAGAAACGGGGCGCGCTTTCCCAGGCCAAAGCCGTACATGGCTGCCGGTGGGCGTCGCTTGTCGTTCTCCTGGAGCTGTGCCGGGGAGGCGTCGTCAGCGCGGCAGTACTGGGCAGCCAGCATGAAGAGCAGCAGCAGGCAGGTGACCGGGCATGGCCGCATGAACCGTGACACTGGGCAGGAGGAGCGCCTGCGCACAAGCAGCATCAAAGATTGAGCACGTACTCAGGGACGAGTTCTAGGGAGTGAACACGTTACGGATTTCTTGAGAATAAATTTTAGAGGTTGCAAAGCCTCACTAGCATTCCTGCGTCGCTACTGGATTTTATTGGGATGTTTCTATAGGATGTTAGGTGTATTCTTTTAAGATCATTTTTAATCGTAAATTCTGACACCTATAGTTTTATATAGCAGGTAGAGCTAATCAGCCTTATAAAAAGGCAGCCAAGAAAAAGTTTAGCGATGCCTTCTCGCTGCTTTGAGAAAAAACAACAGAATGTTTCTAGCCTTACTGCATTTCGTTTTAGTTAACGAAGAGCAAATACTCATATCACTAAAAAGGTGTAGTCAGCCAACTTCAGCTTTAACAACCCTGCGGAGAACTTTTTTATATGTTTGTGTACTATCTGTGGCATGTTTGATCAGTAAGTACATTAAATCACAAGTATCGTGCAGCGCTGTGCAAAAAACTGGTCCCTAAAAACTCTCCTTGAAATATATATATATATATATATATATATTTTTTTTCAGTTGGTACACGCTAGTGCTTTTTTTTCCGACATTGCATTTAAGTTTCGGTTAGGGGTCATTTCCTACTTCCGATTGACAGACGGGCGTTATACCTCCATTTTAGATGAAAACATTCACTTGTTGGGAATGTGGTACCAGTTTTATTACACTCTGTTCTTCTGGGGTTGCTTGGCGACGACAAAGCCAATTGGAGGTTATGTCCTAGATATTTTCTTGGAAACCAGAGGAATTTGGCCCGTCAAATGTAACTGTATTATTTAGAATTTATCTCTTGACATTATGCCTTTGAAGGACAGCGTTGACTTTGAGTTGCTCCATGAAATCAGGTGGGAGAGCATCTTTAATGTGATTCTAGCAAATATTTCTTTCAGAAAACGGAGTTCTAAGGCCTTTTTAATAGCTAGCAATTTTTAGAATATCCCTCCCCCGTGTTGCAGCATTCTTTGGTTTATATCCAGACGGTGTAAAACACGAAAGACTAATAGGCAAAACGGGTCATTCTGGCATGCAAGCAAGAAAGAAAGAAAATATTAACTTTATATACGTATGTAAAGTGGATAATAAAGATCAATATAACGTAACTCGAGATTTCAATCATGATTTATGTCGTAATTTAAGTAACACCGGTTTTATTATACTGATTCAAATTAAACCTGTGCCTCAAAGATCCACTGGAAAATATTGTTTCACTCACCAATTTTTTTATCAATTGATGCTTTCTATATATCTTTGTTCAAAATTTAGGAAAAATATTTATCAATAAACAATTATTTAAAGAAGATTTATCACGAAATAAAAGTGGTTCTCCTGTGAGCTAATCACAGGGTTTACCTTTGTTTCTACCTTACACCTCGTTCGCCAGTTAGGAATAGGAAGCAAATAAGAACGCAAAATGTAGGAGATAAAACTCTGTTACTATCTAAAAGATATCAAGCTGATTTTCTTTTAGTATGCCACGGTATACATCAGTCAAATGTATTCAATTAAAGTTCACCCTAAAAGTGTTAATATGCAGCAATTCTTTGTTCCCCACTACTTAAAAGGGATTGTCCGGTCAATTTTCGTGTTCGAGAAAACAATTGAATATCATTCTTATGGCCTTGAGACTCACCGTCCGTGCAATATCTGATTTTTATGTGCCCCTCTGCTTGAGTAATTGATTTTTAAACTGGTCCAATCGTTAGCGTGACCGGTGATTTCGTTGGCAACGTTGACGCACTGACGTCACATAACGCCAATAACGCGAAGCGAGTATCTTCGTCTCGTCGTTTGTTTGCGAGTGAATGCCTCAGCGTCCTTAATTTTTGTTGTTTTGCTTGATGTTTTGCGTGGATGAGTGATATTTCTGCATCGCAGTTGGTTGCCACCACCACCTGACAGCTATGCCATCCGGAAGACGTGAAGTGACGAGCAAAATGAATCGTCGCCTTGCGTAGGGAGCTCTGTGTTCTCGCCAAGATCGAGATCCCGCTTATGCTGCAATCATTTCACAGGAGAGAGCCACTAGGTGAGCTCAAAGCGGACCGAAGGCTCGTAAGCTGAGGTGTGATGCTGTGCCAATGACATTCAACTACGTCTACCCACTCCTTGACCAAATCGGATCAATCGCTTCGATTATGCAGCGAATCCGAAACCAAGAACTGAGCCATCTTGAAACGACGCCAAAAGTTATATTTAGCACGCGTCCAGCACACTCCTGTCTGACCCGGGTATAAAAATGGAGCGTGGTTACGATTCACCGAGCTCTTCCGAGTCAAGTGGCGATCTAGAAATGTTACATGCATATTGAACGATTCGCCGTTTGCCTTCGACCCGCGGGCATCGCCTCCGAGGGAACGAACCGCAGCCGCATCACCGATCCAGTAGATCGGCCGATAAATGAGGACCCAGATGCCGGTTCGTGGAACGAAGTTCCGCTTCAGAGGCAAAATCTGCAGCCTACTCTTTGCAAGGGTAGGCTGTTTGCACAGTACTAACGCCTTTTTCGAGTAATTTCCGACTCAAAGGCGCGACTTTTTTGCACATGCTTCGGAACTGCATTACAAAGAACGTACTTCAGTAGGGTACAGCCTAGGAGACTATGTAATTCGAAACAAAATACATTACATCCATCGACCAACGCGTGTTATCCCGACCATCCGAAGATCGATTGCGTTATGTGACGTCATGCAGCAGCCACGGATGTCAGCGATTGACACTGGCGAAATTTGGGGTGCAGTTTCCCACACACGCTCATAAAAGGTTTAATTAATATTGGGACATCGTATATGAAGATAAAAATTACGTTTCTCTATGTGAAGGCTCCCTCGACGTAGCGATCGCAAAAACGTAAGTACTTCTGGTTTCTACCGAACAATCCCTTTAAGTGATTGAACCGATCGGTAAGGCAATGCGACAGGTTTAAAATAACATCTGGAGATACAAGATAACTTTTCAAGCTATATCGATCTAAATCAAACTAATCTGATTTAAATTAAACAAGTTTGATGAAAGTTAAAACGAACTTATATAAAACAAATCTATTTCAAATCGAATATAGTTGTTTCTTTATTTTTTATTATTACTTCTTCTTTTTAAATTTTGGCGTTTAATGCTACCGTGATTGCTCAATTTGTTTTACTCGTAAAGTAGTTTTGATATCGGCTTTCCTTCATTGATTAGAACCTCCGGCGGAATGGTTTTTGAGTGGGGTAGTTAAGGACTCAGGAAGCCGGACATCTGAACTGCTCTGCACGAAAAAAAAGAAAAAGCCTGAAAGTTTAATAAAATAAAAGAAACGTTAACGTTGCGGCGCCCGCATATATCTTGATGGAGAGATTAGGCTTGCAAAAAGCACGGATTTCCTCCTCGCTTTCGTCTCTTTCCTTTTTAAGTTTTCAGTGAGTTGAAGACTGAGAACAGCGGAGACCTTGACGACAGCCACCAGAGTGAGGGTCTACAATCTCTGCTTTACGCCATGAGCACACTACGAGGCTTTGTCCAAAGATGTTAGAGGATGGTGACTTTGCCTTCGGTAAAATAGCAGTTTTCAAGTGGACTACAAGCGGAAGGAAGACATCCATTTCCTTCCAGCAAATGCTGTCTACAACAAAAAGCGTGTCCTGTATGCCTAGCTTTTTCCTTAAAGTTGAAGAAAATTGTATTATTCCAAGAGTATTCGCTAATAGACGCTTTTAAAAAAGCAGGCTTTGAGGTTCGTTCTTGCTAAGAATATTTATTATTGTCGTGCTTCTTTTCTAAGTTCAGCTACTTCGTCAGGAGGGCATGAGTCCTAATGTATAACTTTAAAACAATTACGGACTCATTGCATTGCTCGGAAATCTAGAATATCTTATTTTCATTGGATAAGAAAGACTATACGAAAAAAAAAACGATCGCAAATAAAAGTTTCGATCTACTCAAGTAGAAATACGGATTTGTTAAATGTTTACAGCAAACATATTAAATATATAATTCAAAAGAAAACAATTGCTCCAAACCAGAACTACCGCAGGTATCACAGTTCTATTGACAAAACGTATTTGTGTTTGAAAAGCCAGGCCTTAAAAACCCGAAGAAGCCACGGTAGATCCGAGCTTGATCTTATTTGCTCAAAATTTAGGTATTTTTGTCCGAATTCGAGAAACAAGCGTCAAAGTTAGACTTTGCTGCTGGTGGTTTCGCATTCAACTCGCATCTTTGAGCCTAAATCGCCGAACAAGAGCCAGAGTCAGGGTTCACTTTTGGTTGTTCGGTTTTTAGATGACAACTATGGGCATAAATTGACAAACAAGTGTGAATTTAGGTTTTACTGCTGGATCTATGGTTCATAGGTGGCATTTTTGACTCAAGTCTAGCACTTTGGCAATTATGTGGCGAACCTGGAAAAAGCCATGAAAAAGCCAAAGAGTACATAGGCACTAAATAACGCCTTGGAGCAAAAATTTCATTAGTCCCATGTCAGACCTTTGTGTTAGCAAGCTTGTGACAAGTAATGGTATTTCTCTGACGTGGTACCCAGGACTGGCCTTATCGTCCCCAATTGAGCATGTAGATGTTTCCCAGCACCAACAAAGCAAACTAATATTTCTATCGAAGAACCCCAAACACACCCCGAGTAATCGGCCTACAGGACTGTACAGCTGTTCGCTTACGAACGAAAATACACGTAATCCAAAGCTGCTAGCCATATTCTCCCAAAAGAAAAAAAAATCACGGAACTTTATCTAGCCAAAAAAGGCATTTTCAAATTTCTTTTTTACAAATAAACCTTCATATTGAAATATTTTCTAAAGAAAAAAAAACAATTATTAACACAAAATTGAGGTCAATATATAAACGCAGTTGTCCATCTCCGGAATACGTAGCGGCCTTACTTTTTATGTTGAATTTTAGTGTATATTGTTTTTATTTCCGACAAAAACGTCTCAGGGGCTAGAACAGAAAACATTGAAACTGTCCTCTCACTGGACCCTTGCCCCTGGTTTGGTATTCCTAGCGTTACTTTACAAACCTTTTTTTTATTCCACTTCCGTGAGTTATGATCGTGCCATGATGCGGTTTAAATTAATAAACATGAATCAGTATTTTTTTTACTTAAAATATATCATAAGAACTTTACACATAGACGGAGAAGTCACTGCACAAATCACGGTAGACAGGTCGATCTGGCGAAAGGGAGCGTAACACTAGTAGTCAAGTCGAATTCATACAAGAGAAAACTGGCAATAATGTTCAGTACAGGCTGCAAAATGCTGTCCCAAAAGTTTATTTCTTCACATTTATAAGGCACAATACCATATCAGTAAATTGCCTCAAACACTTTTCATCTTCGCTGAAGTCTTCCACAGAACACTGAAGCTTACATTTTAAATCGGCGGACAGACTGAAAACGTTGAGTCATCTGTAGTTATGATTCTATGAAAATGTGTCTTTGGACAGAAATAAAGACGATTTTTATATACAGATGCACGCATAACTACACGGAACACATCAATGGTGACCCTAATCTCCCAACCCAGCGTCGGCTACACTTCGTCAAAGCTTCTTAAACGCAAAACGACAGATGTTTTGAATGTTCTTAAAAGAAAAGTGCAACGTCTTCCCCTCCCCCCTCCCCCCGCATCCATCCCCAAAAAGGATGACGGGTTTAAACGATTGGTTTGGAGAGCGGTGACCCATTTAACGAAACTTGCCCAAAGGATTTTTATTTCCATTTAAAACAGACTTCTGTTCTCTGTGAAATCCCCGCCGCCATCTGTCCTGAATTCTTGTCGTAAAACTATGACCCATAAGTCCCCCACCCCCTTTAAACGAAAAGAAAGGCTGACAAAATTGGTTTTATTTCTGACAACCAATCTATTACTGCAATGATAGGAACGGCGTCAAATTAAGTTTACTTCGCTTGACGTACGACTTGGGTTTATATGGGTTCCAGAGAGGGTTCGTTTCGCTCGACCGTTCTGAATTCAGACCGATATATAAAGCTTCAAACTGAATTTTGGTATCAGAAAGGTATAGACGTTGCCCTGCAGAATTGGCCTGAGAGCAGATTAACATTTGCATTGCATTAAGATTTACTATTATATAAAATCCGAACATTCTAATTAAGAACATGACTGGAGGTGATGTCTATCAGCTTTAACTCTGTGGCAGTGTTAAATTTAGCTGAAGGTGTAATCAGAAAAAAAAGAGCCAGCACTGCTTTATATTCGGTGTTCGCAGTGTCTTAAGAAGTGCTTGCTAGGTTTTTGCGTGTTTCGGATAACAGAATAGAACGCAGTATATCTCACGAAAGTTTAAAAAAACAGATCTCTGATTGTGTAAATACTATGCCGTCGTAAAGAAATCAAACTGGAATATAGTAGCCGTTTTTTTCCATCGCATTGCTCCCCCCTGGTGACGTAAGCTGGAATGTGCGCATCTGACACTTGAGCGGAAACAGAGAACGGCCAAATTCACGAGGTTCAAATTGCAACCAGTTTACCTCATTAGGAAGGACTGGTGGCTCCTATAAAAGACGGTTCCAGGATTTTTTAAAATTTGTAGTGAACTTTTAAGGAAAGAAAGCGCGACTAGAAAAGAGAGGGAAAGTTTTATTGTACTAAATTGGGGCGACATATAAGGAGCTAAAATGGAACTGAAGCCGCTACGACTTGAGGGAAAAAACACACTTAAATCATCTTGATTTGATGTTGAAGATAGCGTGTATGACAATAATATTTCAGATGGACGCGCAAAGTAGACACAACAGCATTTTCAAAATGGCTCTAAACCCCCCCCCTTCCCGCGCGTTCGATGGGAAGGGAGGATCATGACGTACTGTAACAGCTCACAATATTTCCGTGCCTTCGCAATCCTTGCCCGAGCAGTCAAAAACTGTGCAGACGTTCCCTCACAAACGTCACGAGCAAGGCAGTTGAAACATATCGGTATTGCGACCCACCCATGCCGTTTATTTTTCGGTTTTTATCGCGTCTATTGACATATTCGTGTCAAATGCTCGTGAAACTTCAAATTCACGGAAACAAAATACGCTAGAATTCACCACTAGCTAGTTTTATTGAAGAATGTCTTCAGCTTCCCTCTTACTGTGATCGAACTTTATGCATCCTGGTATTTTAGGAAAAAAACGCTAATATAATGGACCACTTAAAAAGCAAAAACTGAGCGCACAATCCAGGAAGCGTATTTCATAAAATTTTATGCCAATGATGCCTGCATCAGCGCATTTTCACCGTCATTGCTAAACAAAAAGTTTGAGAACCTAAAGTGTGTATGAGATCCCTTACAAAAAATTTATATCTGGCCAGATCTGAAGATTTCAGATATGGCCATATCAAAATTGGCCACATATAACCTGATATGGTATATCTGCCAGATATAGCCTCATAATGCCAGATATAGCCTGATATCCCTGGCCAGGTATGGAAATCCGAGATCTGGCTAAGTAAGGAAATTCCAGATCTGGCCAGGCATATCAAAAGGACACAAGCCTGAAATCAGCACTTTATATCTTTTTATTGTCTACAATTCTCCCAAGTGCCCCGGCCCGCACTCGAGGAATTATAGGAACGGTGATCCTTCAGCTCCCTAGTGATCGCTAGTTTTGACCAATTCCATGGTTACACAGTTTCGAGTGTAATTCGTAGTCACCCTGAACAAGCGTCCCATAGGGCTCAAGTACCTGTCATATCACTTTTAAAATTTCTCGTCAATGGCAGCGTTTATGATACTGTGCATTCTGTCCAACCTTCAACCAGGCTGAGGCGCCGAAATCTCTTACAATATTATCATTCTCGTGATTGTTGTTTTAGCAGGAATTACTAAAAAGCCGAGAAATCACAACAACCAAAACCGGGACTTTGCTCGTATTCAGTGGAGCTGTTTATAGCATTTTTAGCGTTTCAAACTTAATATCAGCGTCTTTGAAGTTGTACGAGAATGATAATAATGTAAGAGAGATGTCTGCAGCTCCTCCAGGTTGAAGGTTGAACAGAATGCACAGTACTGACATTGGCGAAAAATGTTAAGTGATATGTCAGGTACTTGGGTTCAATACGACACTTGTTCAGGGTGACTCCGAATTACACTCAAAACTGCATAGAATTGGTCGAAATTTCCGATCACTAGGCAGCTGAGGAAACAGCGTCCCCATGATTCCTCGAGTACGGGCCGAGGTGCTTGGGGGATTTAGCAAATTGTCTATTCCGGGTTAACGTTAAGAGTTCAAAATAATTATTTCTACAATGAAATCCTCATGAAAATTAGCACAAATAATCTCAAACTTTTAGCTTGCCAATGCTGAAGTTTGGGATAATTTGTGCTAATATATAGCTTGCGAACAATGAGTCAATCACATTTTGCTAACAAAGTAAATTTTTAACTTTTTAAAACTTTTTAATATATTGAAAACCGGTCGCCAGATAAAGCTGTATATACCCCAGATAAGTCTGTATATACGCCATATCAGGCTGTATATACGCCAGATAAGTCTGTATATACGCCAGATACGTCTGTATATACGCCATATCAGTCTGTATATACGCCGATAAGTCTGTATATAGACCATATATAATCATATAACGTTTGATATGGCGAGATATGGTCCAGATATAAGATTTCCATACGGGATAGGCAGACCTACATTGAGCTATATCTTCAGTATGTTCAGCAACCCTGTGTTCGATTTCTGTGATATTAAGTACCCGTTTATCTTCATAAAAAAAATCAGTTGAAAAAAACGCCTTGTCCTGTTGTCAATCCGATTATCCTCATCCCGCCCCCCCCCACACACACACACTTTTATCCTTAAGAAAGATAAGCCGCAACGGGCAGAATAGTGGAGTTTAAACTCGGTTCCAGCCTAAGTACGAGCAAAACCGACGCTACGATTTGATGGATTTACTGAAGCAGCGCCAAAAGTGCAATGTCACGAAGCTCGTTGCCCTTGTGGCTTATGTATTAGCGGCTAAACAAATGACTAACAATGAAAGCGCCGCTTTACTAAGCTTTGTTCTGCGCAAGATTGATAGCATACCTGCAAAGGTAACGATCGTCGTGACGAGACACTGTTGGCACTGCTGCATCAGCTTCTATCTGATCGAAGCGTCGGCTGCGATCGAGCTTAGAATGAAACAAAGCATAACTGGGGTGCAAAAAAAGTACGGAAGGAAAAAAAAAGGATATGTTCAGGGGGAGCCGTTGGCTCAATGGAGCCGTCAGGATTCGGCGTTGTTCCTCAGTGGAACGTCCGCGCTTGCTTCTGCCACGCCTACACAGCTTAATTCCGAAAGTCTTAAACCGAGAATTAGAAAAAAAGAAGAAACAAGTGGGATTGGCGTTGCGAAGTATACATCACGCGTAGGTATGCGCCCTGCACGTCTTAAACGGGAATCTACTTGTTTAATGAGTAAGCGCAGATTGTCTGGCAATATATGCAACCTCCCCTATATTTTCTTTCGTACAAAATGCATCCGACCAGCGTAGCCGACCGTACTTTCTCCACCATAGTCGGTAAATCTTAAGCGTAGAAGGTTTGGAATTAATGCGGTGCTTACTGTCTACAGGTGCAAACTACACGAGGATTTGGCTTTTTGCATCTTGCATTATAACGAGACGTGACGGATTTTGTAAACGAAAGACCATGTTAATGATGATTTACGTATGATGCACGCTACACTCTAACTGAATAGCTGACATTTGTCGAGGGTTGTTTTCTTTCAGAACTTTGTACGTCTGGGTCAGCCACAAAATTCCAACTTGTGTAACAGCAAACCTGTTGTTTTTCAAACGAAAATTTGTTTTTGCAGTCTATACACCGGAAAATACTGCATGTTGAATTGTTTTCAAGTATCTTTAGTAGCGAAATTTATAGTAAAAAAAATCTCTTGGAGAAAGGACAGTGCAGCTTTCAGACTGAACAACAGGTGCACTCCTAGTTTCTGATTGGGTGAAAGCCAGTAAAAGCCCCGCTTGTTCTTTGCCGTTGTCCAAATTAGCAGGGAAAGGAGTGTTCATCTACTGGTCCGCTTTAGGCTCCCACTATACCTCCCATCGGTAAGAAAGCGCAAGACTCGTAAACTAATTTTATAAACCCCAAAGTGCATCCCGCTGCGAAGACCAGGGACCCCCGAACCGTCACGACGCCCTTTCTTTCAGACGGAAGTCAGCGCCAAACTCAACTAAACTCTTTCCAAGTTAGGGCTGAAATGAAGCAGTTTATTTTTGCTATTAGTGCTGTTCTATAGCGTTGAAAGTCTTATTCTTCTGGAGTTTGCTTTTCAATGATAAAGTTTTGGCGTCCGCAGCAGCTCCGGCCGTTTTCAACCTCGTAAAAGTGGGTTAACGCCGCACTCTTTAGAAGTGATTCCGAGCCAAGTCGTCGTAATCTAGCTCGGTGCCTTCCCCATGGCGAGACGTTTGGCAGGTTGAATTCTATCGTTAAGACTACTCCTCCATTGAAGCACGACGAAATGCTCGAACAATATTAGCAGGTTTAAACAAAAACCAACTTTTTTGCCTCGTTTTGCATATAAACTGCGGCAAAGGCCTAGACGCTGCACACTGCGGACACACACACTTGCACTGCCGTGTCTAAAAAAGCGATGCAATGTTTACTACACTGAAAAAAAAGTTGCAGTTTCCAATTTCTACATTGTATGTCTTAAGAAAGAGAATAAAAAGCACGACTCGGTCATTTCTAGCACCGGGATTCGATTCCGCTGTGTAGTAGCAAATCAATAATCGCGAACATTTTCCGATTTGCAACAGTGAGTGGCAGCCATGGGAACCAAGCCGTGACGTCAACTCGGCCGTTCAGTCATAAGTTGGCAAGATGTGTTTTCACCTGCTTAATCGAAGAAAAAGGTTTATATATATCGCCGTTTTAACGTGAATAAATGCGTCAAAAGCATCGTTTCCTTCACACAATGTTATTATACTAAGTTTTAGGAACGCCATCTGACCGAAAAGTACAAAACCATTCAATCTGCTCTGCCAATCTCTTCTACCGCTGTGAGGGCGTTTGATCAAATGTGCCGGCTGCCCGCGCTTCATCGCGGTACCGCTCTCCACGCTGACGTTGCGATTCTGGGCAGAAATCACTTCCTGCTGCTATCAGCGCCGCGGCAGAGATCGCGAGGTTTCCCTCGAATGTATCAACCACGGCCTGTCTACCACGAACGTTATCTTCCGCGGTGATATTCAGTGTTCCTAACTGCAAGATAGCGTGCACAATGTTTTAGATGTGGAGCATCTCTTGCTCGGGTCTATGTCCCGCGGCGTCGGCGTCATCCGCACTCACACTACGCATGCGCAACTCTCCTCCTTCCCTCTCTCCAACAGCTGCACGTTACTCTCTCCGCTCTCTCTCTCTACCAGCTGCGTGCACTTCGCGTGCGTTCGCTTCTACTCACACCGCGCGCGCATGCGCAACTCTCCTCCTCTAGTCTCATCTCCTTCAAGTGTGAATATAAGCAGCGGTAGCGCGTGTTCCCCGGAGGAGTGAAAGGAGGATAGCTTTGGCCGCACGGGTCGCAGCGCCACGCCAGGGCTTTCCAGTGGGGTGGGCTTTCCCCGCAACTCTGCGGCTGTCGTCTGCTAGCGTTTCTCGGCCGCTCGCGTCCGCCGCAGCCCAAATCCGGCCGGCCAAAAGAAATCAGTCAAGAAGGGAATAAATTAATTACGATCCGCGATGCTCCGCATCACCCCATGGTTCCCCTCGGGAAGATGGTGTAATTTTTAAATGGCTTCCGATAACCACCTCAATACCTTTCATGTCATTTTTATTTGTTGTTTGTATTTATTTAAAAAACAGGCATAATAAACACCAATAATATTTTTTTTCGGTTTGTTTCTTTGGTTTTTGAAAGCTCATTGTATCAAACATACTTGGAGGTACTCCACAAAAGAATGCGAATTCAGACACAGAAGTTAAGGTGAAAGACATGCTTGTCTTTACAAAGACTGTTGACGAAACCAGGCAGACTTCCTAAGCCAACTCATGGTAGAAGTAATTTTAATGCAACTTTCTTATAAAAATGTTTGTAACAAATAAATTTTGAATCGCACCATTATTTTATGAAACGGATTAATATTATATGTGAAATAAGTAAATCGGTGAGTGCAATAGAATGCGACCAGATGCCAAGCAACCGCGTTCTTGTTCACCTCGGTTTTCTTGGTGTGCTAAAACTTTACTTTTTTATATCTTGGTGTGAACACGTTAGACCACGAGTGAAACAGCCGTGCAACAGATGCGCGTAATTATCCTTCCATGCACCCGTGGAGCCTGCACCAACTTCTCTTATAGAGTATTGACCTGAGTTACACTTCGCGAAGATGCACAGGACTTAACTCTGCATATAAATGCTAGTTAGAAAAATTAAATGTTCCACTTGTGCCCCTCATAGTTCCGTAATTCTGAAAAGTTGTTGCACAAATTTCACTCCGTTCTACTTGATTGCAATTGGAGCCATATGTTTGTGACCCTTCCACTGCACGCTTTTTTATGAATTGTGTAGACACGTGTCTAGAGAAGCTTGATCAGTTCGGAGTACGAGCGTACGCTATTTTAAAGCACTTTGACGTACGCGAATAAGAGCGCAATAAAGAACCTGTGAAATTATGGACTCTCGCGTAAATGCGCTTTTAATTTTTCAGTAGAAGCTAAAGCTCCAGTGCGAGCTGTTTACTTCGTATAGAACTTCGGCATCTCGCGTTCTTGTTTATTTACTTCTTAAGAAGTATCCGAGCAAGAGAATGTTAAAGTCATTTATAACGTAACGAGTAAAGTTATTAATTAGTTATTTTGGGAAGTAATTAGTAACAATAGTTCATTACGTTTAGAGCTGAGGAACTGCTAGTTGTATTCCACTTCTAAATCTTAAGTAAACGGGCAAACGCTTGTGTTTTATCCACACGTCAGTCTGATTGCAGCATCGAAAACGCTGTTGTATGCACACACTTTCTCGCACTTATGCTCCTGTCACGTGATTCCACACCGCGCTGTGAATAACCAGCTGTTTCTGTCCCTCACCACAATGCCAAGCGTGCCGTAGTTCGGCGCGATAGTCGAAGAGGCAACACGCGCTGGAGGCACCAAGGAAAGAACTCAACTAGAGCAACTGTAGAGGTTCCGATTACAAAACCAGATTATCGCGTTCCTTTGCCTTTTCGCCGCCCACTCCGTATAGGCGGAGAAGAGGTCACGTGCTCCGAGCTCAGATCCAACCTTCATGCGGGAAAGCGATTCTTGCAGGGGCCAAGTCTCGGGCGGAACAATTTTCTCGCTTTGCGTTTCGTGAAATATACATTCTACACTAAAATCGAGAAGCACTGAGGTTTCTGCACGATCATTGAGCAGTTTGTGCAGCCACTGAGCACATATGCTCGCAACGTTTTATAACGCGAGCGATGTGTTCAAGAAATGTATTTAAGTCTGTGAATCAGACGACACGGTGGACGATTCGCGTTGCTCGCGTTTGAGGCGCCTCGAGGAGCGATCCGGGCACTTCCGACCAGACAACAACGCGCAGCTCCGACTTGCGAAGCGACAACGTATTCGTCAGCCACTACGTTCTAATGAGGGGACCAAACAAAATCAGGAGAAAAAAATGACTGGACGCGTGAAGTTCGAGAACAATTGAAGGAAGTGTTCTCGAAGACTAAAGTCTTCGAGAACAGTTCCGTGACATTTCAGAGGCATCATCCGTGTTGTATCATCCCATTGCCGCGCACGGCCAAATCTTCTCATGATGTGTTCCTCACATATAATAAACCGAAGTTCTGGGCACAACACAGGGAAAAGTGCGAACGAGAAATTAGACTGTCAACATCCAGCGTGCCAAGAATAATGTATCTGCGGCAACGTTTTCCTGTCATTTGCTGAACTCTCAGTTCCTTATACTCCTAAACTGTTTTGATAGTAAGCGTCATCTTTCCTTTTATATTCATTTAATTTACATTCTCTCTAATGCTTGTCATTTTGTTTTCATTTTTTTGTTTTCGTTTTTTTCTTTTTAGTACTTTTTTGTTGATTTTCTTTCAAGTTAGCTGCTTTTTAATCTTCCTTTCTTCGAATACCAGGATGAGCCACTTCCAGTGAAATGGCCATCAAAACATGTCCGTTGCTATTTGAAAGAGCTGTGCGTGTTGTCCTCTGTACCTTTAAATGTATCCTCTTTCTGGTCTTCTCTAAACTCAACCGGAAACTCCTTGTCCACGGTGTGTCCGGGTGAATCTCACTGAGCACGTTGCTCAGAAGACGGACTTTGAGTTGAAAAGCACCGAAAGCTTCAATCTCAGCCATTTTATTTTAAACAAAAACTAACACAAGTCTAAAAACGTGGTTGTCCGCTTTTTTCAAATACTGATGAGAAAAGAATCAATTTCCAGAAATATTTGTCCGAGATCTGAAATTCGTTGCAGAGACGCTCTAAATTTAGCGGACTTAGATACCTAAAAAATCTACCGCGCGGTGTTCCTTTGACTCTTTAACGCCACTTGACGTCATATGACATGCGGCAGATTTCTCACTAAATATAACGGGAAATTGTAACGCCACGTGACTTGATGTCGATCGATATTGTGACGCACATATTGTGAAGTAATATTTGTGGGAGGTCGACGGAGTAGAATGGATGGCAGTTTATTATACCGTGTGAAGTTGAGATTTAAAAAAGAAAAATGGCTCAACATGTCTTACACGGCCCTTCTTTCTAAAACAAAATGGCTATACTTCGTTTCAGCTTAAGTTCATACGCAACCGACCCTAAGAGCTAAAAATTTCAGCGAATGATTAAAAATCATGAACCTCCAACCAAGCTCTGATTGGGAACCCTACGTTTTGATGCCTACTCTGCTCCTGTTCAGGAGTGACTTGAGCCACTAAATGGGCAACGCTTAGAGAATCGGCCCTTGACTCACCGATATTGTTGTGGGCGCCGCCATCTTGGTGCTTATGCAGAGCAGACGCAACTGCCAATCATCAGGATTAAAAAGTGCAACTTCATCAGCATTGAATCCGGTGTTAGGAAGCTCATGGGGGTAATATGCTTTGGACTGTCGCGAACCGTTGAAACATTTGTGCAGGACAGAAAGGCGTTTATCGTGATTTCAGATAAAGGTACAAATAACTAGCAGCCATAATTTTAAACCGCAAGATGGGTGTGGGTCGTTACAGTGAAGCGTTGCGAATTTAATGGCACTAGGGCTGACATAGGACGGTGGACGTGGGTGAACAGTGTTGTCGTTTCTTTTTTCTCATTTTACTGTAGTGCATTTCTTTTCAGTTGACCATGTTTCGAAGCCCGTGAATGTACGCGGATGGCAAAGTGCTGAGATATCTATGTATGTTTTCTGGCATAGTCTGTATGTGGCACGACTCGAAACGTCTTGGAGACGGGGCACATGCAAACTACGCCAGAAAACATAAATATATATATCGGCACTTTACCATCCGCGTATGTCCACGGGCTTGGAAACATGGCTAACTCAGAACGACTAAAAGAAAGGCACCACCGTAAAATAAGACAAAAACAAAGGCTGCTCCTCAACGGCCATCGCCAAAGTCACCCCTGAAGAAGAGCAGAGTAGGCATCGAAACAGATGGTTCCCATTGGGGCTTGGCTGGACGTCCTCCATTTTTGATTATCCACCGAACCAGATCTGATCTCACTCGAACGTTCACGTTCAGGTGTAATAAAGCAGCGTCAAAAGCGCATGTCACTGGCTTTTTATCCCTATGATAGGTTGCAGCGTTGATAGAACGCACACAGAAGCATAACGAACACCATGATGGTGCAAGTTTGCAACCCTCTGATTGGTTCCATCAGCTTTTAGCGTCGGCTGCGTCTGGACTTAAGGTTCAACCAAGTATTATAGGGGAATCTTTTAATCGTATCCATTACACTCACTGTTTCTTTTCCTTTAGTTTCTAAAGCTTATTATTTCGAAGATATTCTTCCCGCCAGATTTCTGGGTCAATTATTCCCAATACATTTAGAAGGCGAATTAGGCGTCAGTCTTAAAATCAAATTGGAGTAAAGGCTAAAACACGTGAATAAAAAGGGATCTTCATGCCGGTCTGAATTGTGAACAAATAAAATAGTTCAAAACTACATTTCTGTGACTGCCCTTCATGAGGGTATATGTAACGCATGTGAAAACAATTTGCCTTTGTTCCTTAAACGATATGTGCCATTTGTGTGTGGGTTTTATTGGAAACCATGCTAGAGTTATTTAATGTCAGATTTCCATCGATATTTCTTTTTTTTTCTAAGGTGGAGGACAGTGTGTAAAGTCGCCTGAGCGCCAAATGGCTCTTTTGTTTTGTAAGTATATTTTGACGCTTTCTGTAATATATTATCTATGCACCTTTTTTGGCTCTACTATTCATGTGGGCGTTCAGCTTCTTTCATTAGCGGAACAAAACAGTTTTTTGAGAGATGTATTTGCTAAAAGTTTAAACCCATGGGTTTCAAATTTAAAGTGCACACGTACAAAAAGCGTCCATAATATAAGAAACACTTCCCTGATTAAATTTTTAGGGGCCATTTTCCACCGAGTTACTTAACGGCGGCGTGTGCAATGGCAAATTAATGAAAGCTTAAAATATAGAAAACATTGTTTGAACATCACAAAGATGTCCAGCAATTCTCGTTTTCAGCTTCAAATTTTAACTCTCAAAGGACACGGCGAAGATCTGAGGAAACAACGTGCCCTTAATCTTTGTTCCAATATCAATTATTATTTTCCCGAACAATTTTCTGTTTATGTTCGTGAGGTTGTAAATAACGAGCTGATTTTGGGAATCGTTTGAAGTCTTATCAGGGCGTGCTAGTGATATTAAATAAAATAAAGCCGCTTTTAAAATACAAACTCTGTGCAGACCCACAAGTTTGAAACCTATATAATACTTAAGATATCTCGACTGATTGATTTAAAGATAGAATTTTATCTGAACTTTTAAGTTTGAGGTAAGCAAGGGGCAATGAACAGGGTACGATGAAAAATAGAACACAAAAAAACGTTCCAAGGCTATACTCGTTTTCACCTAAATATCCGTTGTAAAAAAATTCCTCTCCATTACGGAGCATTACAAGTTTGCACCTTTATGTGGAGAATCAAGAAATAAGTTGATGCATTTTAGACTATATATATGTTATCTTATCAAGACGTACAACTTTCAAACGACAAAATCGTCGCGTCTTCCTCCGCCAATCAAGTCTGCAAAGAACTACTTCGCAGGGCGTAAGAACAATGCGCAAAACTTCATTTTGTTTTAGGTGGCAACCAGTATAAAGTTCTATATACGTACAACGAAGGATTTACCTTACTTTTGTGAATTCCCTCCTCTCTCAAACCAATCATCTTGTGCAGACAAACAGCGCTCCTATATTGAATTCGCCTTGTCAGGACCTGCTGACGAAGGCAATGACAAAGTTTAGCACGATGCGCCTTCTGTTAGGGAGAAACAACCTTTGGCACGAACGTTGCAGCAATGCGCTGCATGTTCAGACCAGACGTGATAATTGCCTGTACTGTCTGATATCAGACATTGACGACGTCAACAATTACTCGAATTGTTCTGCAACAATTATTGGGCACACATTTTCCAAGATTCGTTAATATGTTCGGTAGTTGTGCCTGCGAAAGGTCGCCCTAACTTCTGTTCCACTTCTAGGGACGTTATGCTATTCTTGAAGCACAATCACCACTCAAAACTCCTACACGACTCAACCCTCTGTCGTCGTACGTCTGTCGTATTATTTCAAGGTTCTCTGCTCCAGATTTGCCGAGTTTGGCGGGCAATTACGGTGTTCACCTCTTTCTCTAGCTTACCTTCCATGACAAGATCATCAATGTGGTCGTCCACGTGGTTGCAAAAACTTTGGTATAGTAGCTCGAAATGCTTACAATACAACGCCCTTGGCACAATATTACATTTGAAGATCACGGCCCCTGAGAGATGCACGCGCAGCGTAGTTCCGTCTCAGCAGTTTATGCTACAATACTAGTCTAGAAACGTTTTGATAGCACCTCGTATATTTGCTGAGACCTACTCCGGAGGTAGTGCACATGATAGTTACGTCACGAAACCACCGTATCCTACACAAAAGCACAGCGGACTTATGCTCACTAGGGAAAAAAACTCACCAATCAAACCTCACCGGATATTTCACAGACCAGGACAAGATCTCACCGCTTTTAGCAGTTTACCCGGACAAAAACCTCAACTGGGTGAATTTGTTCTTACGCGAAAAAAAATAATAAGTGAACTTCCCTTAAAGCATCTCAGTAAATAAAAAAAATTCAACCATAGCGAAGGCGTTTAGATAAGTAACTGTAGTAAAAAAAGAATGAGTCGAATTGAGGTACTTTCCTTATGCAGTACAAAACACTAAGAACAATATTCAGATCTTTCATACTCACATTTCTAATGCATTAGTGACACCAAAGCATCCGCTTTTTATTGGCTCCCACATAAATTGAGATGAATAGGACCAACCAACTTAAATCCAGTTGAAGTTTCATCTGACTTCTTAGTTTTAGCCCATCCCGTTTTAAGCCGAGCAAACTTTCGTCCCGATTTACAAAAAAAAAAAAAAAAATGGCAGGTGGGCTTCATGCTGGGTATGCAAAAAGAAATAGTGAGCTTTTTTCGGTCAACTTCTGGACAGTCATCCGACCATGACATGGGTACCGCTTGGACATGGCGAAACAAAATACTAGGGAGAAACCACTGTACAGCAGTAAATGAGCCTTCCATGTCCCCGCTTTATCACTTGGAATAAAAACTCACAGTATGACAAAAGTTTTGCTTGCTCTTTCAACCAGCTGAGGGTCACTTTCGACTCAAATATTCCTTTTACTTTCGTTCTTTCCCAGTTACTCGGTATGACATCAGTAACTAGTTCCCTACGATCCATAGTGGACGCTAAGGCCTTTCGTAGCGGACTTTTACTGCCCTTTACGTAATGGAATGCCTGTTAAACCTTCCAAACACTGGGAATAAGTTTGCAATATTTGATCTGTTTCGTCCACCTTGTATCTTCAAGTTGTTACATGTCGTGTTCATGGCATACTCGTTATTTTATATTTTGTTTAAAGCCTTGTGTTTACTTTCAAGTAGGACAAGAATAATGTGGCTCGAGCGCACTATCCGACATAAATTCGCTGACCAATGTGACCTCCGAGAGCGCCAGGCCAAAAAAAAAGTCTTTATTTTTTTATTAAGGAAAGTTATCACCACCGCTCTGAGACGGCGAAATGCTACACTACACGCCGCTCTTGCATGTTTTATGAAGCTCGCTTCAACACAGCGAGGCAGAGCTGACGTCCACATCATTTTTAATTTCTGAAAGCCCAAAGCGATCATTCATAATTTTACGAGGACTTCCTACAATGAGTCGCCTTTCAAACGTTCGCGACATTAGCGAAGACGCTAAAAAAAAGGGACAGCAAAATTTAAGAGATAATAAATAGTCATAGCGCTATTAATGAAACATCTCGCAAACAGAGGGCGTTAGGCGCCTCGCTAGACCAGGAATATTTTAGAGATTTCCAAGAGTTCCACCACTTTCTGGCTCTGTACACATTTTAAGGCACTAGCATTATCAATCGCAGGCCAGAGTTTACTCCTCCTTATCAAAACAACAACAAAACAAGAACAAAATATTAACAACAGTTTAGAGTGCGAGAGGGGACACGTATGCCACACATAAAATCACCCCCCCCCACACACATACACACACAAACACACAACACACACACACCCACACAGAAACACGCACACACACGCGCACGCACACACACAACTCACACGCACACGCACGCACACACAGCAGTTGAATATTTATTACACGAGACATTTTTTTTATTGAGGAGCGATTGCGAAAGTATAACTTTTATTTCATTGTCCACTTCCATACCTAAAAAAATCAGGAGTGCCTTCTTTCAGGCTAGAGAACTTGAAAAAGCCAATCGCTGCAGTCTACAGCTCGAGCCAGGCAAACAACGAGGCTAAAAGTAGCTGACACTTAAGAAAAGAACAGTCTGCGCTGTTGCACTGAGCATGACGCTTCACCATCCTTAATAGAGTATGGTGAAATCTGCGAAAAAAGTTCGCCGTTCGCCGAGCTTCTTTCGTGCAGTGCAGCAATTGGCTACCCCGAGTGTTTTGCGGGAGAGCAAACGCTCCAGACGTTTTTAAAGTGATGGAAATATTAATCAGATTCGAATTTGCTCATAAATAAAATATGCATCGGGACTAAGTACTGAGTAAAAATTGGCGGCAAGGTGGAGGGGGAGAGGGAAAGAAGGCAAGCAGTCACTTTTTTTCGTGTTTTATCAAAAAAAAACCTTTTTCTTTTTTTGGGGGGAGACACCTAATCATAGCTTTGCTAGGTGAGACAAACTTATTTGAGCCACATAGTATTTTAAGATATGTGTCAACTAACGACGATTTTTCCTAATCAATCACTCGGTCAGTGTTTATTATAGTATCCAGGAACAACCTATCATCTTTGTGCTGGCTCACTCCAACAACTAAATGACCGAATTCCTTACACGTAGGGAAAATAACTGAAATTTAAAACAAGAATGCCGTTCATATGTCTGACACTAAAATATTAACATACTCGGAGGGCAGTTCAAGATCCAAAACAATCGCCGAGCATGAAAAACACGACGCGAACAAGGCTTTAATATTTCAAGCAAGCAGAAAAAAAGGCAATATTACGCTGACGTGGAAGTAATTTTCAGCCTTTGTCCAGCATAACCACGTTTCTTACGAGAACGCTAAAACCTAGTACAGCCCGTGAAAAAGATAAGAATTGCGTCAGAGCTCAGAATATTAAACGCGGCCTGTACTGTGTTTAATTGGCTAAAATGTTGATATATATAAAAGAATGACTGGAGTTATGTGAGCACACATTAAACTTCAAGATTCACTTCAGATGTCAGGCTAACAGAATCAATCAAGCCGTGCAAGATGCTTAAAAAAAACTACAAATCCACCTCCAGTCGACGCCGCTACAGGCTCAGCATGTTCATGAGTCCTGGATCAACACTACAGTTTGATCAATGTATAACTTTTTGGGGTAACTATTTTTGAAGATGAAAATAAAAATGTTTTGTACTCTTTCGAGACTCAACATCTTAGTTTTAAAAATGCCTTTCTATCCAACCGAAGCGCACTCTAGCTGAGACATTAAAATAACGAAGAGAACGAAGTAAATAATTCGAGTATGTTTTTAAACTCCCTCTCTATGAGAGATGCGGCGCCCGACGTCCGCAGAGACGAGTCACCCAACCGGTTTATATAACGGTCGAATCAAAGGGTGGAATCCAACATAAACCCAAGGCCCCTGACTTCCCTCCCTCAGGACAGCGGTGCACTATCAAAGCTATATGCGAATAAGGTATTTTAAATCTTACAAGATAATGTAATTTGGTTTTTGGAGGTTTCAATACGGAGGTTTTAATCAAAAAACGATTCGTACACACAATTTATTTGTCATTGCAGGTAAAACGCGGCGATAAATAAAAATAAAAAAAAACTGCAACACAATGCAGTTTAGCGCATCCTCGACGGCCAACAAGATAAAAAAACAGCGACGCAGCAAATCATTTTGTTATTAACATATAGGCGAAGATGGAGGATGAAGAGAAACTTGGGCGCAAGCGAACTGGTGATTGCTGAATATAATAAATAAAAGCTTCGAGCCAAGGAAAACGAGGAACGATGCAGCGGAGAGGTTTGTTTTTGCTCAGAAGGTACTTTTTACTTCAGTGTGATGATGTGAACGGGACATTGAAGAAAAGGAAGACAACATCGCCGATGTGACGAGACAGGCAAGCTGGTGCAGTGCGGTTTTGGGGATGGATACAGAAGGAACGAAAGCAGCCCAACGCCGTGGGCCCCAGCAGCCAAGTAATGTCCCGACGGACGTCTGAGGCCCGGGGGGACCAACCAGGCTTACCGGGGAACCACCGCCGGCACCGAACATCGAGCCCTTGCCACCCGGAAAACGCCTAGGACATCCGAGGTTCCGACAACACCAGAAGTGCGGCGGCGAGTGAGCAGAACACCAACTTTTCTTTGTGTTTATATTTTTCGTGGCCACAATAACGTCATTATTTCGATTATTTTCCAGTAATATATTTTTCCTCACATCCACCGTGTAGGAATCCCGGTCCATACTTTTTACCATCACATTCAGACAGACTTATAAAATGAGATGAAACGTTGTAGCAGACAGAAAAATTAGAGTTGATATTTATAAATGCAAGCGTGTTAGGTTCACCAAAAATCATAAATCATTTCATCGAAACATGTATTCAACGATATTGACTCAATTTTTCTTGAACCAAGCACGCGCACGCCACAACGACGAAGGTAATTAATCCGTATTTTAACTTTTACACAACGTAATTTCAAAAGGGCGCTCAATACATATTATGAAATTGTTACAAGTAACCAACATGAGGCTAATCTTAGACACTGTGGGTGTAGTGTAAGATCCTTAACTGTTGAACTTATCGTCATTTTAGAAGGTAGCCTATGGCGAATTCATGTGGCCAATCGCAGGCGAGCTCGTGCCGCTGGCACCGGCACCCCAGAACGCTCCAGTGGCGCACCATGTTGCCCTCCCCACCGTAACACAAAGCGCCGGCCACCATGTTGCCCTCCCCACCTTAACACAAAGCGCCGGTTTTCGCTCGTCTGAGTCGCGCGTGAACTTTGCTAACCTTTACCTCGATTATTCACTGGCACAATGATCACACTGTTTGCGTCAACAACATAAATCTTCGAACTCTCTAAGCTGTGTGTGAACACAAGGGGCTTCGCATTAGTTTTCGAAATATTGGCATGTAACTACAGTCCGCACAGCTAACAAGGTCTTAATATACAAAGTTCACGGGAGGGCAGAGTAATAAATCTGTGTGGTCTTACCCGCACAGCCTCAAATTTGAACATACTTTGTTTGCATTTCGGGAAGAACTGTTGCCATTTTACAAGTCTCCCAGAAAGCTAGCCAGGGTCGCTTGTCATATTTTTTTTATTATTATTTTGTTTTAGAATCATCAGGCTTCTCATTGCGCTCTCACCCCATGAAATTGTAATTCGAGCTCAAGTGTAGAGTGGCATCACTGTGCATTAAATATTAATTTTACAGGGGTTTCTTAACTTGCCGTGTCCTGAAGCAAACTGACCTTGCGCAAGCTGGAGGAATATTTACAAAAATTAAGGGTTCAACCCACTCTGTGAAGGTGGTTCGACAGCAAAGCTGCGGTATAATCCGCAACGATTGCTCATTGCACTGTACACCCTTTTTACGGCAAACGCCGCCAGGTAGTGCTCCAGTCTTTGACGTCCCAGATAACTTCAGGATTATAAAAAAGAAAGAAAATGAACAACGGCCACTATAACACCGCTGCTTGAAATGTAGACTAAACGTGTAACCACCAATTCTCCAGGTAAACTCCAAAAGAACGAAGGAGTGCAATATCTGTTCAAATGTTTCGTGTATTCTTGTAAACCAACTTGCCTCCTACAAAATGCAATATTGTAGAGCCGAAGGCCCTCGTTAAATCTCTAACGTTTTGTCCTTGTAGCATTTACGCTTTCTAGCACTGGTCACATAAGCAAGCTCAACGAGCTTGCAAAGACGGTGCGACCGCAAGTCGCTTGGGACGCAAGCGGCAGTTTATGTTTGTACACAGCAAAATGGTCTATAACAAATGACTGACGAAAGAAAAGTAAATGCACTGTACGAAACATTTCATAAATTTATATATGAAAAACTTCGTACGCTCCTGTTTCCGCGTTTGCTTATGCAACCCCAGTAATTGTCAGTTTTAGTATTGCGCATACGAGCAAACGCAAGCCCTGTGCGTTTGCGTTAGCGTTGCGTGCTCCACACTGCGCGTGCGCGGAGCCCAAGCCGCGGCCTTGGATACGCTCATGGCGATTTCGCGCATGCGCAGCGTGGAACACGCAACGCTGACGCAAACACAGAGCGCTTGCGTTTGCTCGCATACGCAATACTAAAACTCACTATTTGTCGATAAAACGCATGAGGGAAGCACTACCTTCTTCGCATTGTTAGCGGGGCTAATGACGTCACTCCACACTTCGTAGTCTGTCGTTGCCGCTGCGCCTTATGCTATCACACTCTTTACCGAGAAACACATGCGGGAAGGACTACGTGCTTATCGTCTATGACGTCGTTTTGACACTTATTTTGTGGTTTTCTAATTGAAATAAGTGTCAAAACCACCTGATAAGTGATAAGGCCAGCGCGATGGTTTTCTGTCGACTATTTTATCTGCCGACTACTGTTCTGCCGACGGACACGAAAAAACCCAACCAACGAGTCATATACAGATTCGCTCTTAAATGTTGGCTTCATTAACTTTACCTTTGTTGTTTGTTTGCTGCTCACAAAAAAAATTACTTTCTACATACCTTTGTTTGCGACTCGAACCCGCAGTCGGCGAGCATTGTATGTTTTTGGTTCTCCTCCCAATTTGGATAAGGAGGCACCCGATACAGTCTGACATACAAGCTGACCGACCTCATTGAGCTCGGGCAAAAGTATAAGCCGCCGAATAGATAATTTGCTAAATACTGGAGTCGCCCCGGCCCGCACTCGAGGAGTCATGGGCACGGCTTTTCCTCAGTTCCCTGGTCATCGGTAATTTCGAACCATTCAATGTTTACACACTTTTGAGTGAAATCCGGCGTCACTCTGAATAAGCTTCGTGTAGATTGCAGAAACCTGTCAAATTGCCACGTGCATAATCGAGAAGATACGCACCTTTGTTCATCTAGAAGATTCGCGTACAATTCAACCGGAGCGTAAACGATAAGGAAGCCATAATGATCTTGCTTAGTCAGTTTCGCCCTAGCTCTTGCCCGATTATTCTAGGTCAAATATTCGAGACGGCGAGCATAATGGATAAAGAGCCGAGTGCCGTATTGCCGGTTCATTCACTGATTCTCTCGTGTGGTAGCCAGCTGTTACGCCTACATACCGTCGCTTGCTGCTGCCGCCGTCAACGCTCGCTGCTGCTTTCTCGACGTGTGATCTTCCTCTTCGTTTCTGGCACAAGTTCGTCCAACATTAAATCTTTAGTTCATTTTGTTTTCTCATGTATCACCGTCTCCAACACGCGACAATCTCACTTTAAAATTTCTTGTCAGTGTCAGCTTTTTTGATCTATGCATGCAATACACCCTTCAACCTGACTGAGCTGCGAAAATCACTTAAAATATTATAAGTCTTGAACAAACTCAAATACGCTGATAATACCTATAAACGTCAAAAATGCTATAAACATCCCTGCTGACTCCAAGCTCAGTCCTGTGTTTGGTTGTTCTTAATTATCGGCTTTTTAAGCAATGCCTGCTAAACAACAATCATGAGAATGATAATACTGTAAGAGATTTCTGCAGCCCAGCCAGGTTGAATTATAAATTGCATGCACAATGTAAGCAGAAAACGCTCACATTGAGGAGAAAATTTAGAAGTGATAAGACAAGTCTGCAATTTTCACGACGCTTAATCAGGATGACTCTAGAATAAACTAAAAATGTGTAAGCATCGAATATGTCGAACTTACCGATCAATAGTGAAATCTAGCAACACAGTTCCCGAGGTTCTTCGAGCGCGGGTCGGGACAACTGGGCAATTTTTTAAAAGGTACAACGCCAGCTCGCTTCTAAAAGCTCCACTCGAAGGGCTTGAACTCGCCAGCCTTTAACCAGGCGAATGGCCTTGTCGAAGATATGGCAAAATAATTTGCCGGGAAATGGCTACCGGAATTCACAATAAGAAACTTGAAAAATATAGAGCTGCTTGTTTTATTTCATATAATACCGAAATTCTTCTCGTCCATGAAGAATGTAAAAAACTACGTTCGAAATTCGTATATTCACGTATGGAATAACTTTGAATACAATTGGTCATATGATTTTAAAACAAAAATATTATGAAATAAATATTTGTATAATCATCAATGGTGAATCATCCGCCAAACTAAAAGTATTATGTGTAACAAAAAATATAAAAAATACGTGATTTCAAAAGTTTATTTGTGACTGATATGATCTCCCGAAGTAACTGGTCCCTGAAATATATGATGCGATTTTTTTTTTCTCCTTGTACACAATTAAGAATATTGTTAACCGCGATTTTTCATGTTTTGTAATTTTGACGCATTTACATTATTTTTTCTTGTATCATATTTGTGATCTTGGAAGTAAGCTAACTTTGCCCTGGGCAGATTTTATCTTACTCCTTAGACCTAGTACCTAATTTTTCCGTAATGTCTCGTGTTGCTAGTTTTAGGGTATCACTGTGGAGGCTTCAGCTGCACCCGGCGGATGTAGGTTCTGCATTTAACATAACTCACAAAACAAACTTAAAACTCTAAATCTTTACGTTTACGGTTGATATTACAAGACAAAAAAGCAACTTGAAAGTGGCCTGGTAGATAAAAAAATAAACAAAGGATTGCATTGCGTTTACTTAGTTAGAAGTATGGTTTGAAATTCACAATGACGATGTATGAACCATACAAAAATGGACAGTTGGGCTAATTGGAAAGCGTTCATAATGAAAAAAAACGCAAAACACAAGGACACATAGGAGAGAAGCACATACAAGACGAGGCGCTGTGTCCTGTATGTGTTTTTCATCTATGTGTCCTTGTGTTTCGCGCTCTTTTTTATCATGACGCATGAAGCGTTATAAGGCGATACCACGAAACCAAAGTAATAGCGAAAGTTCACTGATTATACGGTTAATTTTGATCATACTTGATGCAGACAATGACAATACTATGCGAATATAGTCTGTAAAATATAGCGCTCATCACTTTTTCCTCCAATCGCTTCATAAGGCAATCTTCCTAATCGACAATATTAAGCTTAAGTGGCATTTTTCATTGAAAATATTATTGGCGGTGTGAAAATGAGCAGGCTGTTTAACGACGCCAAATTATGCTCCCAGTATTTTATATTGAAACTTTTTCTGGTCCAGTTGCCAATGTCTCCTCCCCATCCGCCATAAATCAGTGTGATTGGTCAAACGAATCACAGTGACAGTAGGTCAAAGTGATTGAACTCTGTTGATCAAATTCATCGGCTCTTCGTCTGCCCGGGAAAAAAATTAGGCACCGATATTTTTTGGATTGTAATGACCTGAGAAAAAAACAAGTACATAATTTATTACCGCGCTATCGTGGATATTAAGTTAGGCAAAAAGTGTAAATTTTTTTACACGCTTTATCATATATCGGTTCTTCTTTGTAACGTTCTAATGTCTGAAGCTGCATTGTAAAAAAGTCACTGGTAGAGATACACAATGCTTTAAAAAAATACAGTCAATTTGTTTTTAGGTAGTCTTGCAACAGCCCAAGCTCTTTTGTGCTGAGAGTTTAAGAAAAACTAAAATCACTAAAATGATGTCTTTTTTTATAGAAATAGGAAATGGGATGCACAGAACTCTATTCACCAAAGTCCTTCATTTTATACTTGCTCTCCACAACAATTTTCCTGGCAACAAAAAAATGAAAACAAAATTCAAACCAACTTAGAGCTTAAAGCGCACGGGTCATCTGGAATATCGAGCCACCCAGCAAAACGAAAGCAAAAACTAAACAAAGAATCTTCAGTATTCCGCTTCGCTGCTCCCGCGCAATTCGGTTCCCTTATTATTTCAATGCCGCTGCTTGCGGAACTTAAGCCCCCCTCCCTCCCTCTAGCCCCCCCCCTCTCCCTCCAGCCCCCCCCCCTCTTCCTTTGAAAACTCCCTATTCTCTGTGGGAGTCCCGGAGAGCGATTTGTGCGCCAAAAAACTAGCTATCGGTTGTAAACTACGGGTTCACACAACTTCAAAAGTCCCATAGAGTCTCGTTTGGCAAATAAAAAAAAAAGCAGACAACTGACGTCACTGTCAAAGTTCCGGTCGTTAGACGCAGTCCGGCAGACTTCCGGTGGTCGACGGCTTGGTATGGATTTTTACTCAGACCGTACTAGTGTTTTTAATTTTTTTTTCTTTTGTATTGTTGTTGTCAATCAGAGCGACTTTTTTCGGCATAAACCAGTTTCAAAGAACACGAACTTGTTGGTCTGGAACTGACAAACAACTGTACGGTCCTTTTGAACAAAACGCTATGCTTTGGACGGCTTCTCTTTGAAATCGGAGGCCTTACTTGCGAAAGGAAACGATATTCTTATTGACAAAGAAGCAAAGTACAAAAAACGCTACAAGTGCACTTTGGTTTCTTTCTTGTTCAACTTTTATATTTCGTTTTTCCTGAAAATATTATTCTATAGCTTGTCCCCCCACATGACCAGCCTTGTAGCATTGGCCACTCCATCTTTCTTTAGCTTGTCCTGTCTCCATGACCGACATTGAAAATGTCTCTGGAGGTATTCTAAAGGAAACGTCCGGAGGTTTGCAGGCGCAGTCAAGAGCAACGGATGAACGAGCGTTACAAGAATAGCAAGTGAAGTACAGCACCAGGTTAGTTACATCATTCAGACGAATCTAGGCCTCCTGTCCTCGATGCTAGCGTGTGATATCAGCGCCATAAAAATAAACAAGCGGGAGTTTATAAAGAAAAATCATTAGCACAAAACGGTGGTATGTGTTTTGGACGGTGATTCTTCAAGGGCATATCAGCAGACTCAGCTCGCACTCAAAGGCAGTCCCTAATCTTAAATTATCTTCTTCTCTTCGTGGACAATCTTTGTTTTTATAAAGCAGCAAACTTTGTTTTCCTGAAATCTCTTGCGCAATGCGCAATTAGGTGTTTTGCTTAACTTTATATGTGAAAAATAGTGCAATAGTATCGACAACTGAATTAAAAATTATTTGCTCATGCGGCAAATAGTTTTTAGCCGAACATTTTTATATATAAATGTTAATGAAGGTAATGGAATTAATGCCCTAAATGCATATCCTTCTTTTCTATCGCACGCTCTAGACGATTTCAATTTTAAAACCTTCGGCACTTTCAGTTTTATATTATTTGTTTTAACAGTTCCGTCTTTCCACGCACGGTTCACCTAAAGAATAACGTCATCGGGCCTACACGCATGCTTGCACAAATGATTTTATTTCAGCGATTGTGCGTCTTTATGTGTGATTGTTTTTGATTGTCATTTTTATGTTGTTTTGTTTTTGTTGCTGAATATTTTATTCACCATTACTCTGGACTGTTTACATTCACTCTGCAATTAGTTTAAATGCAATTACAGTATCTCTAAATAAATAAATAAATAGGAGATAAACCCCACTCAGTTTACAGCACATGGTGCCAACTAATGTCATTGTTGCCAGAGGCGGTGAGGCCAACAAATCAGGAGGAAGTACAGAACCCATAGTGAGTCCTGGTTTGCCCTCCTCGCGCACTAATCTTTGGGCTTATCCCGTATGCGAGGGAAGGCGAATACGTCAATAAACGGCCCGATTTTTTACTTCATGCCCAGGGCAAACGGTGCCGAGGGAAGTTCGTGGCTTGGAAGGCCTGTATTCTTTTTATAGGGTCTGTCTATGTGCGAAGCAGCTTTATGAAGTATAGCCAGCTATCAGCATTTCACTCATTTTCAAAACATCTATTGGCATGCGCAGGCTCAGACGAATATTGAGAAGGTTAGATCGCGAGAGTTCTGAAAATAGTCCCTTTTCAAATGTGCGCTCCATCTATACTGTGTTTCCCCATAGGAGTGGAGGCTACGTTCTGTTCGAGCAAATCACAGCGATGGAGTCGAGCACCTGGCAGCCCCCTCTAGAAGGGGAGTACTCCGATGATACGCAGTCACGTGCTTCTCTCTGTCCCTCCGATTGACTGACTGGTAGCCTTGTCCGTCTGCCAAGTTATGGTGAAACAGATTAGAGTAGCTGTTGAGCCAATTATCGGAAGACACCATAGTTCAGGAATACTTTCTGTTCATCTATGGTATGTCAGTGCTGTCCCAACGTTTGTCATAAACTTAGGTTCAAATGTATTCGACACGAGTGCTGCGTCAGTATTCGACGTGGATTGGGGTCCAATCTTACGGGCATTGAGTTGGAATTGATTCGCAAAATTTTGCGACTGTCAGAGATACACCAAAGTTTTCTTAAAGTGTCTATTATTTGCCTAATTATATCCCAATAATATTGACTTGCAGTTATCACAACAACAAGAAATGGCACCACTAGCCTTCATGGTACGAGGTTGGCGCTTTCTGTGGTTACGCATATCGGCTAACCGAATAAAAATTACGATTATTATATTATTATACTACGCTCTGACTTCAATCATGGGTAAAACCGTTATGTGGATAGAATATGCTTATTTGGTATTCATTTTTAGGAATACTGTTTAGTAGAAAAAAACACGCTATTTGTGCAAAATAGAGTCGTATGTGACGTTAACTGGATTACTGATGCAGTGCGTTGTTCTATTTCTTGGCATCTCTTGAGCTCTGAGCGAGCCGGGGGCAAACGGGTGTATCCAGTGACACGTTCACTGGGCCTCTACCAAGTGCATGCCCACCGATCGCCCATGATAGATCACGAACCTGTTAACCGATGTACTCCAACAGATAAATCTGGTAAGGGTGAGTGCCACCCTATCCAAGAAACAATGTGGAGTTGAAGGCGTTCATTTTACATATTTGTCAAAGAGCGGACACAAAAATATACAAGAGCCGAGTATGGAGCAGACAGGACAAGTTATTTTCTCAATTTAGGTGGAAGACAGAATATAAGAATGTAGAAATTTTAGGACGCGCAAAAAAACGCTGGCACTTGTATTTCACGAGGACTTAATGCTCTGGAATTGCTTAAATACGGCCGAAGCGCCCGAAACCTTCATCACAGACATTACGCCAAGGTTTCTTTTACCTTGCCGTTATATTGTTTTGTCTTTGCTCGACACAGGAAACACGCTAACGGTCCTCTCCGAAGTGCCTAGCCCTGTTTCTCAAGCGGAGGCACGAATTCCACTAGGCAGGCACCTATTCTGGGAACTACATCCGCGCACGTTGGCGAAAATATTTGGATGATTTCGCGTGGAAGCCTCTCCTGAAGTTTGTCGCTGTTGTCTTCATTCCTTCGAGCGGAATGTAGACCAGCACATTTTCCCCCCAAAGTTTTTATTTTTTTTTTTTTTTTGCGTTTTTATTGTAATTTCGGTAAAGAACCTCGACTATAGTGATGCTGCTAAATGCCGCAATGATGACCTGAATATTCTTGTATTCGACAGTAGCAAAGTAAGATTATCCAGGATTTCCGCTACCTCAAACCTTTACCCCTCATTAGGGCTCTGGCGTTATTGCTTGCTTTCACAAGACCGCAACAGTTTTTTTCTTTAATTGTGTGTAGAACTCTTTATCCGCTAACAAATGATCCCCTTTACAGCGCAAATACGCGTTCAAATATAAATCACTGAATAAAAGCATAACCAAAAACGTAACACGGAAATATGTAACAGATGCATTTGACCGACTCTTACATAATAAGCTCGGTAGTGCTAGATTTCCAACGTAACCTTTCAAAACTAAGCCCAGGGCAGAGATTGGGCTCCGTTGCTGCGCCTGCGTTCGGCTCTGTCTCGTGTTAATCGGTGAAAATGCGACTCCCAGCCAAACGCTGAGGCAGCACTTTTGTCTCAACCGTGAAACACGTATGAGCAAAAACCTCGTCGAGTGGCCCCACCTAGTGGTGTTTCCACGGCAACCGTCGCGGCGGTCGGGACGCGGCTGTGCTGCGCTCCAACAGCGTCACGGGCGACAGGGGCGGTTTCTAGGTTTAGGTCGCTCTGCGGCGCGACGCCACTTGACCTTTGCTCACGTGTGTTTTACGCACTGTGTGTTCCCATCGCTGGCCTTCGATAGGTGACGTTGAAATTACAGCACTGCGGAGATTAGTGAATTGCAGGGAAGGAAGCCTTGGCTAGGGACGCAAGCCGCCGAACAATTGAAGCGGTTTAGCCCCCTCGATTCCTTCATTCATCACCTTGCTATTTAGGATGTCTACACAGGAGTGGTTAGGTAAGGTTAAATGAAACGTGGGTGGTCCAGATTTTTAATTTACTTGGTATTTAAATGTCGTTCCGAGATATCTTAAACTATATCCTTTGCACAATTTGTTCGAACACAAGAAATCTTGGAAGGCTCGAAGAGTTCGTAGTTTGTAAGGAGCTCGAGTGAAATACTTACGTTACGGACGATTTTTTTTTGGAATTTCATTTTATATAACAAAATTGATATTATCAGAGGTAGCTTCAATATGTTCAAAAATATATAAAATGCGTTAACAAGACATGGATGGTGTAAGGCGCAAGGGCAGCAATAACCAGGGACAGTCGTCGGTACAGGCTCGCCTTTCTTGGACCGTGACTATAATCTCAAGTTTTCTTATGTTTTTATTACCTATGAATCCGGTAAAGAAACCCGTTGTAACCAACAAAACACGTTTTATTTAGATAAAGCTCTTACGAATAAAATGAACGATTTCACGTTAAATATACTGGTTAATATGCCTTCCAGTTTCCTTTCGTAATATCTCAGTTGATATTTATCTGACGCGCTCCCAAACGTCTTTTGCGATGCCTGGGTAATGAAAAGCATGAACGAAATTTAATTATTACATTAGTAAACAGAAGCTTGAGGTTCTGTGGAACAACGGGCAGCACGAGCGAGTGCGTATTGGTTATAAGTTGTGGACTTTAATGTTCGATTTTCTGAAATGTTCGTTTTTTGTAACGGCTCGCGCGTGGAGCAAACAACACGATCGATCATGTCTCGAATATTCGAATTCCGGAAGCTTAGTGAAAACAATAAAACCATTTTCGAGCCCTTAAAGCTGATTTATTTTGTCGGCTAAAGATGCATAAACTATCCCAGGCAGCATAGGCCATTGGGCCAATATTGGGACTATATTGTAAAAAGAGGGCCATCATCGGCCCATCGGGTCCTCTCTGTAACTAGTATTGGAAATGTCTTGGAAAAATCCTCTCTATCCTTTCAATCGCCAATATTCGGAATCCATTGGGTTCCCACTGGACAAATTGGAAACAACTTCCAATGTGGTGCCAATGAGCTTTCATTGTTGCCCAATATTGGACGGTCATTGGCACTTCAACGAATAAATTGGACATAACTTCCAATGAAGTACCAATGGGCTTCCAATATCTTCTAATATCGTGCAGTCGTTGTCGCACCATTGGATAATTTGGACACCATTTCTAATAAAGTGCCAATCTGCATCCAATGTTGTCAAATATTGGGCAATCATTGGCATCCCACTGGATAAATTGGACACAACTTCTAATGGAGTGCTAATAGGCTTCCAATGTTTTCCAATATTGTGCAGTCATTGGCAGACCATTGTAATAATTGAATACCACTTCTAACAAAGTGAATATGAGCGTCCAATGTTGCGAAATATTGGGCAGTCACTGGCACTCATTGGATAAATATGGACACAATTTCCAATAAATTGCAAATAGGTTTCCAATGTTTTCCAACGCCGTGCAGTCATTGGAACGCCATTGTATCAATTAGACAACGATCTCCAACAAAGTGACAGTGGGCATCCAATGTTGTCAAAGATTGGGCAGTCATTGGCACCCCATTGGATAAATTGGTCAGAACTCCCAATGAATTAACGATGGGCTTCCAAAGTTTTCGAATGTCGTGCTGTCATTGGCGTACCATTTGATAAATTAGACACTATTTAACACAAATTGCCAATGGGCGTCAAATGTTGGCAAATATTGGGCCGTCATTGGCACCTCATGTGATAAATTTGATAACACTTCCAACAAAATGCCAATGGGCTTCCAATGTTGTCTAATATTGGGCTGTCATTGGCACCCCATTGGATGAATAGGACATCATTTCACATAAAGTACTAATTGGCTCCCAATGTTGTCCAATATTTGTTAGCCATTGGCACCACATTGGATAGATTGTATCCTGTTTCAAGTTAAGTGCCAATAGGCTTCTAGTGCTCTCCAAGTTTGGGTAGTGACGAGCACCTAGTGTATAAATTCGAAACTGCTTCCAGTAGAGTGATAACAAGCTTTCAACGTTGTCAATATTGGGTAGTCATTTGCAAGTTACTGGATAAAATTAATACTACTTCAAATAAAATGCCAATAAGCCTAGAATTTTGCAAAATATTGGGGAGTCATAGTCACCCCATCGTATAAATTGGATACCACTTTCCTTGGAGTGCTAACGTACTTCCAATGTTTTCCAATAATGGACAGTTACTGGTACCCCACTGGATAAACTGGATATCAAGTTATAATAGGTTTTCAATGTTGGACAATATTGTAAAATCATTGGCGTTTCTTTAAATGAATTGGATATTATTTTCAATAAAATTTGTATTGATTTATAACGTCTCTCGCTATTTCGGAATCATATACATTAAATTTGATAATCTAGATGCACTATTAAATAAGCTATCAAAAGATTTTATAATTGTACAAGATTTGTAATTCACCATATGTACTGAACCACTATTTTCTAATTGCCTTAAAGTGATGATGAACCGAAACGTTTCAGTGTCTATAATAGGCGGCGCGCTATCTTTTCATGATTCAGCAGCCCTTAGAGTGCGCGAGCACACGCAACGAAATTGATGTCATCATATCCCCCATTCACGCTTAATAAGCTTGAATGGGGGATATGGTAACATCAATTTTGTTGCGTGTGGCTCACGCACACCGGCGGCTGCTGACTCATGCAAAGATAGTGCGCCGCTCATTATAGACACTGAAATGTTTGGTTCACCAATCCTTTAAAATGTAGAACTATGCACGAATTTCGTTGTGTAACTTTATTGACATTTTGAAATATATTTTTTAAGTTTGCACAATAAAACAAATTCAGAGGACTGCCGGGATCTTGGTGTCCTCATCGTCGTTCAGTATTTACGACATCAGAAATTGTTTGAAAAACTTGCCTTTAATACCGTGTCAATATCCGACCAATTTGATATGCTGCATTGACGTTTCCCCGAAACATGTTTGGATCTTTAGCTCAAGCGTCAACCTCTCTGCTCTAACTTATGACAAAATTAGGTAAGCGTACTGCACGCCATCATATTTTGTCGGACACTTGTGGCCTAAACGCAAAGCTAGCTGCGTCGTAAGTGAATCAGAAACCCCGATCTTCACCGCGGCGCTCACAGGATTGTGTCTCGCGAGTTCCAATGCATCTTTCGGAATTCACCCCAGCAGCGTAATCCTTGTCATCTTCACATGCCTATGTTCTGCATGAGCTAGTTCATGCTACATTCTTGATCTTAGCTGCGACTGCGGGCTTTCTCGACAGTGGCAGGATTATCGATTTGTTTTTCAAATGCAGCGACTGTGCGCCTTCCAGCGTGCCTTGGGTGCGTGTGCGACAAAGTGTCATCAAAGACGGAATGCTGGCGCTCGATGTGGAGCACATTTTCTGCTTCATAACTTTCGCAGCCAATTTGGAAGTGAAAACTGCGCGTGTACAACCTTGATGGGCGCTAAAGATGTGCAATCGCACGTGTGCCCAAAGATGCGTCTCAAATTTACAGAGAGTTGTCCGCAAGTAGCTGAAGTTTCGTTATAGCGAAGTCTCACGCTGCTAAAGTTTCGCACTGGGGCAAGAGCAGGTGGCTTTTTTTATTGTGTCTCATTTAGAAGCTACGCCACTTTTGACAACGTTGCACGTATACACATTTTATATACAGCGTGAGCCAGTGTCGCCAGACAAGGATAAACCGATCTCACACTGTGGTAGACACTCGCCTGTACCCTACTTCTTGCATGCCGTCCGCCGTTTGCTTCGTGTGCACAATGCGCGCCATCTTTAGCACCAACACAACATTCTCGCGATTTTGCATTTTACGTTCGAAAGTGAATTGACAGATGATAATTTTTAACACTCGGGTCAGTCACACGAAAGATAGTTTCCTCCGCACTAATACGTTTTATTGTAATGATTAAAAAATATGGCAACTGCTTCTTGGCCAAAAGAGAGGAGCGCTATGTACTCCGGCCGTGTCAAATCTGCGGAGATTTTTTTGAGCAAAACTGCGAAATCGCAAGACGATCTCGAACCTTTGAACGAATACTAATGCAGTATTTGACCGATAACATGGAAACGGTGCACTAAAACGAAAGCTGGCCTAAGTAATGCAATTCGCGCCTTTGTGAGTAACTCTTAAATGGTCGTTATTAGTGAAGGTTATTTGCGGGGAGGAGTGCGGGTACCGGCGCCTAGTGGAATCTTTTCAAAAGCCGTAATGAGCATATTTCAACTTTCTCTGCTGGTGCATTCATGTGAAATGCCAAACTTGTAGGCACTATAAAAATTATTACAACGGCGTGGGCGGCACGTGCACTACAGATAATGAGCAAAACAGAAGCGCCGAAAGCGAGCTCCTCACCGCGTAGAGTCACAAATCCTTAAGCGGGGTAAATCGACAGATCATAGTAACTTATTTGCTGTTAAATATAAAACTCGTGGTCACCCATAATTCTGTTAGACAAGCTAGATGAGCTGGTCGAAATTCCCGAATAATTTCCTACTTTACGGCTGGGTTGGAGCCTAAAATGTGGGTTGCATCTGGGTGATTTATTGGTCGTGATTTAATTTGCATAAGTATTATTCTACTCGACAGGGTGAGAAAAAGCAGCGACACTTTTTAGAGAGCTTCGTTCGACACAAAAGCGACTTCTACGCAGCTTGTTTACAGGACGGCGCTCCAAGGTGTCGCTAAACCGCTGCCCTTTGGGCGCGGCCTTTTGTCGTGCTTAAAAAGACTTGCGAACCCCCCCCCCCCCCCATTAAGATGAAAAAAAAACAACGTCGAAGAGGGAAAGGAGCTGCATCGTGGAATGGGAAAGAGAGAAACCCTAGCCTTCGGTTTCACCCTACGATTTAAAGCAACGCACGCTACGAGCCATCTTGGCCAATCCAGTGCTCCGGAAGTGACATGTGATTTCACACTTTACGCGTCCCTCCGCAGGACCGAAATGGCACTTGAATTGGCTGCGGTGCGTCGTTGCGTCATTTGCGGACCATCATAAGGTGAAACTGAGTATAGCTTGGAGGCGAAGAACCCCCTCGCCTTCAAGCGACGAAGTTACACTGTAGGAGCTGTGTTTGAGGACGTGCCACATATTTCACGTAGAGCGCCAGCGCCCGTCGAGTACTAATTTGTGTGGAGCAGAGGATTACCAACAGAGATGGGTTCTTCAAGAGACGTGTCTGCGATACTTCTCTGAATGCTGACGTTGGCACGTGTTTCAGGCTTGTGTATTTATTTTTTAGATACAGTCCTCGTCATTTTGTATTCGCCTAAAATATTCCATCAAACTCTGTTCTTGCTCAATATTGTGATGATATCAATAGGAATCGTTAGCAATTTCTACTAGCCTGGAACGAATAAAGAGTTTGCTGCGACATTTTATCATTTCTACAGCTGTCATTTGTTGACGTTACTATCTGTTACATATGATAAATGTTTGGTTTCAGCTGGCTAGTATGCGCTCGTCAGCTGATTTTGCGATTTTCCATTTTATTTTGAAAGCGCATTGACAGGTGTTTCTTTTTACCACTCAGGTCAGTCACACAAGGGAGCACTTTTCGCCACAGTATTATGTTTTATTGCAATCATTCAATAAAAAAGAAAACGGCATGGTGAAAATGGCGCGGCGAATGAACAAATTCGGAAAGCTGTTCCACTCCGTTATTCCAAATTATAAATATATGCTCGAGGAAACGCTTATAAAAAGTGGTTTGTGTGGAAATGAGTTTAGGAGACGTTCCTCTAAAACCGTCTCCAATCTGCGGAACTCAGTCGGTGGCCTTAACGCGCGTTCACACTCTTGCAACCGAGTTCGACCGAGAGAGACCAAACCGGTTTTTAAGCCTCTTGTGATCTCTTAAGACCAGCTCCGCTGCAGCCGAGCTGGTCCTAAGAGGATCGCAAGAGGCTTAAAACCGGTTTTGTCTCTCTCGGTCGAACTCGGTCGCAAGAGTGTGACGCGGGAAAATTTCAGCACTTAGGTTTTCTTTTCTAGGAAGGCGTAATATTGCTTAGAGATATTAGTATTTAACCGGATAAATTGAAATGCAAATGTTGCAGTAATAATGGAAGTAATGCTGTGTTGTCTTAGATTGTTTCCCTTTATTACTTACACTTTCTTTGTTTTATATTCGGCCAAGTTGAACCGTTTCAAATTAGCTCAATTCAATGTTAACAGATAGGCAGAAACGAGAAGGTGCAAAATATATACTGCCATAACGATTTCAATAAACGACAGAACCGGAGCACAACGCAGGCTTGGCAAAGCATACTGAGGACAAAGGTAAAGAGTTTTCCGAATATTTCGGCTGCCGAAACAGACGTGTATTCAGCGCATTTTATTAGTTTACACTATGAGTATCGCTTAGCTACGGTTCAGAAACCTTGAAGACACTCATTTTGTACTTACTGCATCTCCTTACAGTTTTCTTTTATTTTTCGTATCTCGAACAAAAAAAATGCTATGGTTACATTCCTCCACGCGCGCAAATATGCGCCTCGACAGCGATGCCTTTGTTCTCCGGAGAATATGTTCCAAAACTGTGCAATACAGCGCGATGCATTTATCTAAAAAAAAAAGTTTCGCAATAACCAAGCGCGTACTTGAGAATAATTTGTTGATAGTCTGACATTTTTTTTTAAGAATTCAGGAATGTAATACATTTATGTTATTTTTCAGCGGATATACGTTCGCACCTCCTCCTAAAGGTATTTTTGCCGGTATGTAGTTTTGTTTGTTATTATGCGCAGATATGTTGGCTCCCACGCGTGATGTTGCGGAGGTTGGCGCTCTGTGTCCCGAACGAATTGCGTTTTGGGCGGAGGCGTGAAAAAACAAGAATAATAACAAAAATTAAAAAAGAACGTCCCTCCTCCCAAATTGTCGGTTTCGCTGGATGCTGCGAGTCGCTTCAAAGTAACTGCCAGTCGGGTTGACAACTTTTTTTTTTTGTAAAAGTAAAAAAAAAAAAAAGGAATAAGGTGTTACTACGCTTCGCCACTTCAGGCCGGCACTTTGTCATCGGCCATGCTTGCGTTCATCCGTGCAACACGAAAGCGCATGGTCGGCAAAAAAATACGTCAAAAAGTATTAATTGTGCACAACAAAAAGAAGATACCATACTTTGGAAAGTATGCTTCAAGCTTAGTATAAGCTTACCCAGGGCGTATAAAAAAAATAGTCTGAATATGTCATTTTTGGACGTTCAAAGAAAAAAAGCGCATTTTGGAATTGTTTAATATAAACTTGGGAGCGTGTTGGTGTTTGCACAAAGACAACAGAAAGAATAAGATACTTAAAACAAAGCGACGACGTACGCTTTTTCTTTCAACTCGCAACAACACAGATAGAGTAAAACTCCTAGCGGACTATTTTTGAACCTTGTATCTGTGGTGTTGCGAAGTGAAAGAAGAAGTGTCCGTCTAAAATGTGTTATTCTTTCTGTCGTCTTTGGAATTGCTGCCCAATCAAAATAGGTCTCGCAACGTTGCTATTACGATCATAAATATTTGTTAAGAACGTTTGTTTTATAACAAGAGTCTGGAAACCTAGCTCCTAAAAATATCGTCTGAGAGTTCAGGGTACCTAGATGCGACTCCCAAGCATGATTTGCTTCAGGGTCGACATGGAGAAATATAAGAATTGATACGATCTTAAATTGTGTCTCGAAACATAAATATGGCGCTAAGAATTCTTATTCTTCTGGAGAAGTTAAGGTTCTGATATACGTGTACTATTCTTTACAAGAACATCTTGCGGAGTTCATCGCCCCTGCGAGGGTGTTATGAGAAAACCTTTATCGAGAGACTACAAAATGGACGTAAAATCTCTATCAATATATAATACCAATTTGGATTCTCTTTTTCCAGGCATGGATTGTTTGTTGATGCAAAAAGAAAACGAACTTTTTTTTATTTTTAACATAAAGAGCCACTTGCCAACGTGTGCTTTGCAGCGCCGAATAAACTGCATCTGCGAATGGGTGTTTCATATTATGTGAGACTGTACTTTTTTCGGCTCTACACAGTATTTGTAAACAAGGGGAATAATTTACTGGCTTAGGTTTATTTTTTCAAAATATATCACAATTGCAAAATAGGAGTCCACCCTATTGTGCAATCAGCGTGTCCCACTTCTAACTTACTTCTCTAACTGGCTGATGGGAGAGGTTATGGCGTGTATTTGGTATTTTTGTATAATTTAAGACAGCCAAAATTCTGAATATTTTATTTCAGTTCAACTAAATAAACCTTTTGTAGAACAGGTTTTCCACAATATTGCGTCGACTGCACCAAAGCTTCTTAAGACTTTGAGCGATATTTAACACCCTTGTCACATACATTAATAAAAAACTCGACCGTCGTATTTGAGGCGCGATGCTCAGAAATAACTTTCTGTGGTAATCAAATCGTGTACAAATAACGACATATCGGACCCCAGCACAACTACTCCTGTACCTTCGATGGCAGTCAAGACCTGCGGCTGCACATAAATACACATAATGTACCCTATTAAAATGCATTTGCGTGTATACTTGGCAAGGTGTAATCATAGTAATAACCGATACGGCATTCGATAAAGCTAAACAACAACAAAAAAACCATAGAAAAAAAAACTTTGAAATTGAATTGTTTTACGTGACATGCGTCCGGCTCAAAATATTTCCGGACGCGCCGTGTTGATGAACATTCCTTATGCCTTTCTACGCGCCGATGCAGTGTTTCTAAATCGCTCGAGTTCTTTCGCGTCGTGGTTGATTTCTCCAGCAAGAGTCGGTCGTGCATAAGGCGGGGCTTCCGCTGGTACTCGATTTTCACGCACGCCTGTCTTTATTCGAATTTTAGGCGAGGCGGAGATCAAGAAGTCGACCCCTGGGCGGCCAAAATGGCCCCGCTCTGCCAACAGGGCGACTTCGAAATTAAGCAAAGAGGAGTAAGCATGCGGTTATGCGATTCCAAAACGAACCCGATTGTAACTACTGAGCCCTGTCATCAAGCAAGCGACTCTCCTTGCCTGCGCATTTCACCAACTTCAGAAACGACGCCGAAACCTTATCTGATCTGTATGCACACTACTGGGGAAAGTTTTGGACGCTGCTCATCGAAATGGCGGAATGGGACTTGCTGAAGTAGAAAGGCGTTTCGTGAAACGCCTTTCTAGTTCCGGTCCAAGTTTAGGATGCTCAATCAGTAACAATAACGTCGACCAGCATCCTTTATCTCCGAAGCCATATAATGCTAGAAATTCAGAATTTGAGGTGCGATCGTTTAAAATTATATCGAAGATGATAAACCGTCATTTCGGGGTTAAGAATCTATTATTTTTATCGAATTCTCCAATATATTGAGCGAGGAAACTAAATTTGTGTATATGTCACGTGACGTCACGTCATGCTACATCAATTGTCACGCTAAATTTAGTGGAGAAACTCAGTTGGAGAATAGGTTACGTGACGCCAGGAAATATGACATAAACTTTCCCGCTAAATTCAACGGGGAAACTTAATTGGTGTATAGATCACGTGATGTCAGGTTCCGTGGCATCAACTAGCGTCACGTGACATAACCCCAATTGAATTCCCCAGCTAAATTTAGCGGGAAATTCACGAACTGGCGGACGGACAGACGGAGGGACGGATAATACTTTGGGATTGGAGGGTTCCATTGAAAAAAAAATCATGATCTAATTATCTCTGTCTCTCCTCATCGGCGTTAAATTAAGGACTTCACTTTCTGGGTCTGTAGGTCCCTGTGATTCGTAGGTCACTGCGATTGGCAATCAAAGTGCTCTAAACAAAAAAGAAAAAAACTACTAGTTTCTGTTTAGACGGTAATATCCATTAGTTGGAACTTCATTGACGAGGCATCTGCAAAACCTTAGCATTTCTATGCAAGTGGTAAAAATGTATACAAGTATATCATTCCGGCAAAGATTAGGGCACACAAGTTCTGTTGAGCCCAAACTGCCCTTTTATTCTAGATCGATAGAACAACTAAGATGTGAATATATTATATATATATATATATATATATATATATATATATATATATATATATATATATATAGAGAGAGAGAGAGAGAGAGAGAGAGAGAGAGAGAGGAACAGAGAGGGAGAAAGAGACCGAGAAAAAAAAACGTAGCTCCCGAAAAGATATACGGCAGAAAAACGTACTCCACATGGTTCTTTGGAGTTTTGTAACATATCATTCGTAAAGTACCTCGACATTCCGGCCTGAGACAGACCGAAACGTCGACGAACTTTACGAATAAATATGTTATAAAACTCCGGACAACCGTCTCAACTACATTCTTCTGCCGTACATATATATACATATATGTCAAAGATGCGTACTTTTGGAGTTACTATATACTACGAAGATTGTTGTATATGTTACGACAGTTTCGCCAAGAAGCTCTGCTTCGTTAGAAGAGGACTTAGTATGCTATCTCCTGACGAAGCCGAGCCTCTTGTCGAAACTGTCATAACATAAACTATAAACTTCCTAAGTATAGTAACTCCATAAGTACGTAAATTTGACTTATTACATTTTCCTTGCCCGTTGTTCTTAACCTACTGTGCCTGACCTACACACATACACATATACACATTACTAATATATATATATATTTTTTATGAAAATGTCAATATTATTTGAAAGCGACAGGACGTCAATTTCTCCGCGAAATTTACCGAATAATTATACAATTAACTTTGAAAAATAAAATACTAGCTAATTTCCACTTGTGCGCACAGACGGAACGCAGCTGTTTCTTTTTTTTTCCAGCGGAACAAACGGAAGCTCTGCCTATTTCCTATCACTGCTAAGATTGCGCATAAATCGGTTCAGACCACGCTTGAAAACAAAATTTATAAAGAAACGCAGGCGGACGCGTACAAAAGAAAGCTGGTAAGTACGTCGCTTCTAAGCGGTAGGGCAGCGAGTTCCGGCCGATTCCCACTTTCCCTCCTTTTCAAATTACACTCTAATTACCTCCCCTAATTAGCTGCGTGTCTTTTAGATTGCACAGTAGCGGCCGTAACGCGGGTCCGTCGACGGTTGGTCGCTATATATGCGAGGGTCTGGGCGGAAGCTTTGACCGCGATCCGAGGGGATTAGACTGAGTGGACTCGGGCAGGAAGCTGCCTTTAAGAAGTTGACTAATGAAGGTATTGTCAAGACTGCCAATAGGCTCGGTCGCGCACAAGGGGATGCAAGAAGCCGTTTCGTGATATGCCTTTCCGAGCAAAACGGCCCAAGATATGACGCGGTATTTATCGCGTGCAAGGCCAATCTAGCCTGTTGGCGGCCAGATGGTTCGGTTGTGCCCTCCAATGATTCCTCCTCCTGACGTCATTACCTCGCGAACAAGTTCGATGAAGTTTGTAATGAGCACGATGAAAGCTTGAAATCATTGCGTTCTGAAAGAAACAAAGTCAACAGCGTCAACGTTGAAGTTCTTACGTCACACTTATTACCGTCCATGAGAAATCCTTTGCCGATGTCATACTCAGCGTTTGGCCAATCGTTACAAGTCGTCCACAGCGACGCTTTCGATCGCCCACGTCGCCGAAAGGTCACTTGTAGCTTGAGAAACGCCAGGGCTTATCATGATCAGGATTATTGCTTTGTGACTGGCTCTTCGGCGTTCCTATATTGGCTAACGCAGTGATCTCATGGGCTCTGGCGCGATAACCAGATGCTGTCCCACACTCTGAGTTTCCTGAACTTGTCAGTGACTTAGAAGACGTGGTCGGGTTCTTACGTCATCGTTAGTAAATCTCCCGACCTGCCCAAAGCGACGAACATGCTGAAGCTTGGCGAGAGTACGCGATAAAGCAGCAGACGCTTTAGCATCTAGGTGTTGACGCGTGCTATACTCGAGAAGAATTTCCTGCGGCTAAGTAGAATGAAAGCGCGATGTTTCCTCGTCAATCTTAAAACGATATGCGTCATAAAAGAAATACAAACGGGGAAGGACACACCACAAAGAGCTTCATATTGTGTCCTTCTACTTCTGCCCTTGTTTTACGGCGCACATTCTTTTGCGAATCATGTATACCAACTATCCCACAGTGTTGGGCAATATCGCAATACAAATGTGTCGCGATAGTACTTCTGAAGTACTTTTTGTATATAAACTTCTGTATCGTGATAGAGTGTTTTTTTATCAGTATATGAATACATTTTTAGTGTATTCCTTGTATCGCGCTACAATAATCTGCCAATGTTTATCGTGAGACGTTTTGAAGACACAAAGACGTCCACGCGAGATATAGAGGGACTGTTTTTTTGTTGTTTTTTTATATGTGCCTCAACGGAGTGTCGGGCGCAGTAAATCGGATCTTCAGGCTTTGATATCGCGCAAATTACAGCATCTTTCAGACGAGGTCCCTGAGGTTGTTGACCACCTTCCCTCTTCCGCAAATATAACACGTGTCTTCCGTGGGGCTTCAGTTAGGGGACTATTTTTTAGGCTCAAAACTTTAAAGGCACTGTGGGGACGAGATTCAGAAGCGTACATTGCACTCCGTTTGCATGGACAAAAATTCCTACCTAGTGAAGACCCGCTTGGTTCTCGCAGCTCTTTGTAGAAGCCAAATGCCAATTCTATACTAAAGTGATTTCGGACTCGAGAACGGCCATATTGAATTTCAAGCTATACTTCGTTTCAGCTCAAGTCCAGACGCAGCCGACCCTATACGAGCTAATGGGACCAAACAAACAGTGTCGAAAGCGCAAGTCACTGGGCCCTTTTTGTTTATGATTGCTTAAGCGATGATAGAAAACGTACAGAAATATGACGAACACCACGATGGTGCACCTTTCACTCTGTCTAGTTGGTTCCATCAACTCGTAGCGTTGGTGGCGTCTTGACTTATGTTTAAACGAAGTATAGATCTCACAGTTAATACCTGTTTTTTTGTTTTGTTTTTAAGTGATAGTTTTACGGGTGACAGACTGGAGAGTTTTTTACCTCGTCCGTTGTCGTCGCCGAGCGCGCGAAAAAGGGAATTGACCTTCTTCTCTCCGCTCTTGGCGCGAGGCCAGAGAATTCGGGTTTTCCCGTCCGTCGCGCAGCGCGGAGAGAGATGAGCGCGGAGTCCCGGCATCCCACCAGTAACGAGGCGACGAGAGGAGCGTCTTCCTGTTGTGGGTGCCTGAAAGACTTGTTTTCAAACATTATGCGAAATCCCACTTTGCTAGTATCCAGTTGCGAAGCAGAATTTTGGATATTTTTAGAAACTTTCACCGCGCTTACCCCACTTACTTCACGGATTCACCGATTACTCTTGGCGGTTGTCAGTGCGCATCCAAGACGCCAACCACGACGGCTATCAGAATTAACCACGTCGCACCTCCGTCCTCGGGTACGTGACAGCACCATCAAACCCGGATTGCGCGACCGTGATACAGCTATCGCATTCGTTTCTTCGCACATTGTGGGCGAAAAATACTTTTTTTTTCAATGCAGGGTTCGTTTTTTGAATTCAAAGTGTAAGGTTTCTCGACAAAACCAACCCATCACCACCCCCGAGCCTGAACGTTTTTATATCTAGAAGACTAAAGAAATCACCTTCGCATCCTTCGAAACTTTTCCAATGTGTAGGCGGTCTTTGTTTGTATTATTAAACGCCTGTGTTCGTTGGCACTTGTTGAAAGCTTCGTACTGTTGGTTAACATTACGCTTTGCCCAAATCGGCCGCAGCGGACCGACAAATTATTTCAAAAGCTGCTCCTCCTGAAACTTAATTGAGTGTAGACACACAGTCGTATCTCTGCTTTTATTTTGTATTGTTACCCCATAAAAGTTAAAATGTGCAGCAGAAGAACATTTCATTGCTCTATTATGAATAGTAACCTACCGTTAATACGAAAATTGACATTCGAAGTAGTTTTCATTTTTGTTTTGAAGAAAACCGTATTTTAATATATTGGCTTCAATAAATATGTATTCATGTATTTGTATATATAAATACTTTTGTATTTTCAAGTGTATTTTTGGATACGTATTGCGAAACGCTTGTACAGATGTATTTCAGTACAGTATTTTAACTGGGGTTGGCACGTATTTCAGTACTTTTATTTCCGAATATATATTAGAGCATCTCTGCCCAACCTTTGTATCCCATCACTCTATTTTTTCTTAGGAAGGACAAATGAAGTTTTGCCGGCAGTAAAGTCTTGCATCGTAGCGAGATGCTGAAAGTCACACTCACCGCGATGCGGACGTAAGCTTGTTTGCTCTGGCTTGTATCTACTAGTGATAACGTTATAGGATGAAAGACACAGCTCTTGTCTACGGGGTGGCATTGTCTATGCTGCCTAGCCCGGCGTCCTAAGCGGGTGGGGGCAACAACTTCTACATAGCAATGCTGCAGTGCTGAAATGTCTACGTCAGGGAAAGCGGCGATCACGGCGCGCCGTTTGAACAAGAGTGCTGTGGGAGCGTTCAGCTGCGATTCGTGTTCTTACCACGAGCGAAGCCGAGTTCCAGCCGACCGCTGACGCGGAACTCTTGTCCGTTTTGCGGCTTACGTTCGACTCTTGTAGGTGATGTGGAAAGTCCGCCACTACAGCCTTCTGTCTACGTAGTGTTAATGGTGGTCTTCTTCCTCTCTACAAGTGGCAGCCAAGCATGTCATTAAAATGTAGAGCGTGATGCCTTGCCACTTGATGGCGTGATTGACACGCTTGCCACCCCGGCAAGCGAGTGAATCACGCCTTAAAGCCCCTGTCCCACTGCTAGTAGGTCATGGAAAGGCACGGCTGCAGACATGATGACAGGATTACCTGCAGACACGCCTCAAGGGCCTTCGATACCCGTGTGCTTCGTACATCTGTAGGAGTAGAACATATCTGCTGACAGTGTTTGTATGACCAATGTGTCAAGGCCGTCATACGAGGAAGAAGCACGCCACAGATAGTGTCCGCAGGCGGACTTTCGTATGGTGGGTTGGCAGTGAGACCGCGGCTTCAGGGTACCGCTAACAAGCCCGGCTGCCTCGTGTTTGGGTGCACCCCAAGACGGGTTCCTTCTCGTGACACGGACTGTTTGCTCCTGCGGAATATTCCTTCTGCCTTATCTCCTGACTTACGTCGAATTAACCGTAGCGTGAATATTGCGATTACGTTCTATTCCATCGATTGTTTAACCAGACGTGGTTAACACGCGCAAATCCGCTTAATATTCTCGTCATCGATTTATATGTTCGCATCCCTGCTGAAAAACAAATATGAATATATATACAAAATGATACGAAATATCCAAAAACTGATATGCGACATATAATAACTAATATGCAACATATGCCAACTGATATGAAAATGCGTCCAATGATCATATCAGAAATAAATTTATATAATATTGTTTTAGTAGGGATGGTGGATGACAATCGCGGCTAACTAAGCGTTTTTTTTTTTACAATAAAGCCGTGTATGGCTAGGGTTCCGTACGTGTTTCATTTGCGTCAATAAAAACTCGCGCGCCCTCTCCTTGTCTTCTTTCCAAGCTCTTGCGCGCCTAGTTTCCTTCCGCTCTCCCGGGGTGGCGCTCCCGTCGCGCGTGTCTACTTTCCACCAGGCGGCGGTCCCGTCCCGCGTGTCTAGTTTCCTCCGGCTCCTCGGGGCGGCGATAATTCGTACGTTTGATCGCAACTCCGCGTCACGTCTGTGTCGTCTGCTAAACAGCTTCGCTGGTCATGCACCTTCACAAAGTAGAATGGCTCATTATTTTCTTATTTTGTTTTTAGGGCGACAGTTATGAGCTTGTTGTTTTGAACGATGCTTGCACTTTACAGCCCAGCGCGCGTCCTAGAAAGAGACGGCGGAAGCCCCGGATCTCGCGCATGCTGTAGCGTTTGGGACGCAGGCGCTTAGATTGTTAAGAAAAACAAGTATATTGCGACTTACAAGGAGACATCAGCAGGGCGTCTCTTTCAAACTCCCGGCTTCCATCACGCGGTCATCACCTTTCGCCGTTTTTTGGCTGCCTGTGCACGCGTTAATGCTCACGAGATGGCGAAGTATTATCGAAAGTAGAGAGGTCACGCCGGATGAGGTACCACTGAAACTCCTCCATTCCTCGCTCTTCTGTTAGAAAAATAAATAATTTTATTTAAAAAAATACTGTTTTATATTCTGCTTTGGTTTGTGATTGCGAATGCGTTTTAATTGGTGAAAGTTGGATATATTCATTATCGCTCGAGACTACCAACCGTCTGAACGGCGCAGTTAAGAGACTATTCCTTTTTTATGACGCGGTAAAGTGTGAGCGAAAGAATTAAAAGACGTAGAGTTGGAACAAGTATCTTTCTAGGGTTCTCATCACCCGCTTTGAAGCAAGTCAGGTTTCATTATTGCAGTGGTATCAGCTGTACATTTATAGCGGCAAAGCTATGCCGAAATTGTCAAAACTCAATGGCAGCGCTTGCTTGCGACACGAACTGGTGTTTACGCGCGCGATAGACCGAAAAACACTGCCGCCCTCAGGTTAGTTTGAGCGAAGCGGCTATGTGAAAACAAAAATGGTCGACTGTTTACCTACCGCGCTTCGCAGCTCGAGAATCATATTATCTGATGGGGGAGCGAGTACCCCCTCGGTCTACCGATAGACGCGATTGTGTTTTCGCCGTCGTATCGAATACACAGCCGAAACTAGCAGACGGTGTTGGTGCGCCTTCAGCGAACTGTTCTTGTTTGTTGTTTTTTATGTTGCTAGGGGGTGGGCCGGGGAGGGGGGAGGGGGCAATAAGGCTTTAGAAAGGCCGGTATCTAATTAGTTCGAGCGCGACGAAGACCACATCACGAAAATTGCCGATTGCTTCGTCCATGGCATGTGTTGGAACGTTCATTGCCAGCATCTCTGAGAACGGCAAGCACAACACAAAATACACATATCACATATAAAAAACAAAAAAACAGCAGCGCCCCGTTTTGAGCGGCTTAACCATAGAAACCGCCTACGGCGTTGGTGCCATGCGGTGTCGGGCGACGCCGCATAGATTAAACCGAACAAGATTTTTTTTTTTTTTGCGACGCGAAACGACGTGATGAGAGACGAAAGAACATGGCGTCCGTTCGTTTAGAAGCCGAGAATGGCATGTAGGTCGCATTCGCTTGCGTGATGCTTTCTCAAAGTATAACTACACCAGTGATGTGCTTGACAGATCTGCACATGTCGTGAGGTCAACATCAGTGCCTCGAAGATGTCTGCTACGACTTTATACGTGCTTCTGTTCTCAGGTGTAGGAGGACCGCCGCCCTGCTTCCGTGTCCCCGGCAGTGCATGCCACTTGACGCGATGTCCTTTTCTCTGCGTCGATAAGCTCTTAAATCACCATAAATATTCGTTAGCTAATGCGACCGCCGGGTTCCCAGAGGAATTCCCGGTGCGATAAAGAAGGTGCTAGTTTTCATATGCCCTTGATGTGCCTAAAAGTGTGCCGGTACGAACGGCTGCAATTAAACATTTTGCATACTTTTCCACACACGCGTTCAAACACAAATGTGTCGCTGCTTTCCCGAACGAGGAATCAGAATCGTATAATATTGCAGCTCAATATTATTATTACTTGATTATGCAGCCATTCAATTTGTTTTCTTCCTCTCCTACATTACAACTAGCACTAGGATTTTTCTTAAGAAAAAGTGTCTCTTTCGTCGTGTTGTCCCCTCTTGTTATGCACAAATAAAATATTATATATTCATAACAAATGTCGTACAGGTATTTCTTAAACGCTAAATATTATATTTATTGTTTTTTTCGTGATATTTGTTTTATTTTAATAAGTGTTATATCCTCCACTTCACACTCCATCGATGCGCTTTTCTATTGTGGCTAAACAACCATGTGCATCGCAATCGGTGAGACGTAGTGCAATAGACTGCATATCTCTTAATCGGCGATTTTCCGCGCGCTGTGCATCGTTCGGAGGCGCGAAGTTGCTCAGTGTTTTCTCACCTGTGTCTCTCGCTTAACCGGTCCAACATTATAAATGCCGTTTGTTTGTTCCGCCGTGATTTTGTCATTGTTTCGCCGGGGCGAATGTCTAGAATTGCCGAAATAACCAGAAGTAAAACGCCCACATACAGCCAATAAAGGGTCATAACCACCAAAGGTTTCGACTTTCTTTTTTAGTAATTTTTGTTTATTTGTTCGCAACTAGGGCTTAGCGGAGTTTTTGTGCAGCTACCCTTTCACAAAAGGAACGCTTGTTGCACTTCATTATTGGCTGTATTCTGTTCATTCTTATCACATTTATAGTCCTGTTGACCATCTTCGCAAATATGTACTGCAAAAGTGAAACGCCTATCTGCCATTAGAGTGCAATGCGCACTGCCGTTTGAATTCAGTAACAGCAATGCTCTTTAAACATAAAAAGGTAGCGAAACAAGCTACACTTCAAGTTCTGCCATTAAAAGAAACAAACTGAGAAATTACTGCTCGTCCCCCTTCCCACCAAACAAAAAGCTGAATTGTCATTATTTTGGACCTGTTCGTATTCAAGATTTATTGTAAAAGGGGGACCGTAATATAGAAGGCGGGTCCAAGCGGGAAAATGGGACCGGTACATCGCCGCCTGCTGCGATTGGTCGGCGTTGAGGCGCTGGCCAATCGCAGCAGGCGGCGATGTATCGGTTTCTTCTTGGTCCCGCTTGGTGCCGCCGTGTAGATTATGGCTCTTGTGCCCAAACTTTATTCCGCTACAGTAGCAGACAGTTTGAAGACAGCAGAGTGTGGCATTACTGTGTCCACACTTCCTTCATCGTGATACGTTTTTTCATTGTTCTTATTGTTCGAGGGCGCAATTTCACTGACTGCGGAGCGCTAATAGAATGCCCTAGACTCGCCACACCCTGCGTGACTGTAGATATATTTAGAAAGACGCCGTCGAAATTCGGCCAAGCTCTCAAGTATTGATGTACATCGTGTGTAGACGAAATGGCGCACGTAGTTCGAAGGTAGAATAGGTCACGCATGAGCTATCAAGCTTGAAGTTGCATTTATGGTCAATGCCTGTCGTTCGTTGTTTCACAGAATTCCAGTTTTATTTTGCGCGTTTGTACGTGTGTTTTGGATATCTTTGTAGCAATACAATAGGGGATAATTGAAACGACGTTCACTAGTAGGATATAGGCAAATACTGACGGATGAATGAGTCATCTTTGAACTTCCAGCTCAAAGCGCAGTGGTACGATGACGATAAAAATAGGCTTGCTTTTCTTCATTAAACCAAAACTATCACTCCCGAGTCAATAATTGGTATACGTAAAAACGGCCTCTCTGAAGTTCCAGACCGGAAACTCTGATGAAGGCCAAACTTTCCTCTTGAAGTTTCAGCGGCAAACAACTGAATGTTCAGGGCGGCTGATGACACCTCTCATCACTCATTCGAAGGCTTTACTTTTTTATGTTTTGTGGGGAACAGCGCATTCTTTGTTTTCAGTCAAACATCTCATCCACTCCAACCAAATGCGGGAGCTCTTTATAAAAATAAACAAGAACAAAAATGTCGGAAGAGAAGGCGGCGTGTAGCCGTGTCGCTTGATGGCAGGGTGTCCCGAACGAGTCATGCACCGATATGCGCACGCAAATTCCGTCAAGCCACCGTGGAGCACTTCGCTCGGTCGGACAGGTGACACTTTCGTGCGCTTAAAGTTTTATGCTTTGTCTTACAGTGGAGTATGGAAGACGCTATACCAGGCTCCGGAACCAGTCTAATGCTATGTAAGTGTCACTTAACGTTCGTTAGGGACGCCGCGATGCACGTGGCGCGCTGTCGCGTGATGCGGTTTCAGCTCTTGATTGGCTAGCATGGCTCGCAGCGTTCTCAGCGGTCCATCGTAACGTGAAACTTGGAACTTCCGAGAAGTCTGGAGCTGCCTAACCACGAAATATTACGAGATATTATGCAAATGAACTGTCACGCTGACGGTGAGTTGATTATTTTGGTTCGGAAGCATCAGGAAAGCCAGGCAGGAAGAAACGCGTATTCTTTTTGCCTACAACTGGTAGCAGTGCGCAAAAACACAAGGAGAAAGGGAGGAATGCACTTTTGCGTTCCTCCCTTTGTCCTTACGTTTTTGCACCCTGGTACCAGTTGTAGTCATGAACCAACTCACCTGCATCGCCATGTTGATTCTTTTTGCCTGCTGCCAAATGAGATGTACAATGAAATGAGTTTGGATCTTTTTGCAGCTCTTCCGGTTTTCGTCGAGCTTGGCGCTCTGAGTCTGCCACATCGCAGCGCCACTTTGGGGAAAGTTTTTTTAAAGTCATACTCCCTGGTGCTGTGGTCAAGTTGCACTCTGGTCTAGTTCTGCTGTAGAGAATGCTCTGCTTTTACCGTTTGAGCAGTAAACGTTTGCTAACGCGTGTATCTTGTGTGCGCTTATAAGCCGTCGCGGGTTTGGGAGTCCGACTTCCCAACGTTGGTTTGCTTTTCAAGTGTTTGTGTGTGCAATACACAGTTTTCAGTATCGATTGCCCTATACTGTATCCTGCCCTCCTTCTTTTCATCATAAGATAGCTGGCAGTATTACGACATTTAGTAAATAATCGGCGCATTGGTATGCAATAATTCAGGTTTTCTCGCTAAAGATATTGAGGAATGCTTTACACTAAACTTAGTGGGGAAATTGAATTGATGTAAAACTATGTATCGATCAAACGTTTTCCGCCATATTAAGAGGGGAAATGCGTCCTGCAACATTTAGATGAATTATAGCCTTGCATGTTCATACACCAATTTAATTTTTCTGCTATACACGAACTCATCTCTGTGACGTCACGGCACGGTGTTGGCGCGCCGGTCGCACTTCCGGTCTGGGGCTGTGGGCAGAAGTCCCCATGCCAGACGTGTATTCCTGCGTTGTTTTGAAAGGAACGAGACCTAAACCTGCCTTCTCGTCAAAACGCCGCGACTGGGGCCGTACCAAAAGTTTCGAGAAAGGTTTGAAGGTCAGTTTTCACGTGCTCGGTTCGTCCGAGAATCTGGATATGTGCCGTGAAAAGGGAAAAGCAGACGCCGTCGGACAACGATTGCTTGGGCGAGAAGCACTCTGGTTTGAATTCACGGATGCTTGTGGTCATCAGATTTATTTGTTTTGTTCCAACATGAACGCCAGAAAACCGTCAAGTTGTGCGGACCACCTGCGGACTACGTTCAGTGCGTCTTCAAGTTCAAACGGCCGCCTGATTGTTCGAACTGTCGTCTGCTCTTTCAAACGTTTCTGCTTGTCGTCTGCTATCTTAGACGACACCAGTCCGTAGACCAAATGTTGGCCCGGTACTTGCGATAACAAGTGCAGGCCTCAAAAGACTTAAATTTGAAGGTTGGTAAGCAGGCTCGATGTAAACAGTAGATGCAAGGAGATGTTGATCATTGTTACCAGTGACCATCACCGACTTGTTATGCCTAATTCAGTTGGTCCAATTCTGCTTGCGATTTTCAGTATCGACAACGACCATCTCAGCTACGGCTCACGCTTTTGCAGCCCGAGCGGCGTCGCGACTGAAAATCCCGAGCGAAACCTCATCATGCGAATCAGGCTTTAGCGTAGATTCTGCGGCGTCCACACGGAATGAATCGCCACATGTCACATTATTCACGCGATGTTTTGCGGTGTAACGAGCCTCGGTAATTTCGCTGACGCCGCTCAAGTATTCAGACATCGCCAGGAAGACGTAGAACCAACAATTCGAACGCGAAAAACGGCAGGGGGACTCACACTGACGCCGACAACATCGCATTTCAATGGTGTGTTTATCGGCGACGGCGAGCTTCTTGCCACACGCCCATCGCGCATGCGCGGCGCCGGTGGCGTCCGCTAGGGGCGCTCCGGGCGCTCCGGTTTGTTTGTAAACATGAGTTGGTGTATATTTAGTGGCACAATACTGCTTGCTAAATTTGGTGTAAAACTTGCATTGTTGTGTGGCTACGCATTTATTGAGGTTTTGGTGATATAGGGAACTATTGAACGCGAAAATGCTTATCGATATGTTTAGTTGGGCAATTTATTTCCTGTATTATTATAAACATATACAGGTCTTTCTGCTCAATTTATTTATCGAGCACAAATGATTGTACGCCCACCATCTGATGGTTTTGAGGCTCTTGAAATGCTGTCGCATGTTGAAAAGAAAAACGATTTTTGATATTATTGTTTTTAAACCTAGGTGTCTCTTTCATACTGACTACTGAATTAAGGTGTCATTTAGGGCGAATAAAATGCTGGATACTGTGCCAGGCAGGTATGATGGCTTGCACAATGATTCCCTTATTACAAAATTAATTCAGGTAATTTAACCATCATTCGATGTTTTTTATATTGCTTATATGAATAAGAGTAATGGACTATACCTGTCCGAAATTAACGTGCCTTGCTGTAGCTCAGCAGCCCACCATCTGATGGTTCTGACATAACTACGCAGATACAACGCGAACACAACGCAATATGGCAACTGAAGCTGTGATTTTTTTAACGTTGTAAAGAACTGGTCCATTACATCACAACATATAGCTATGTTGAGTACTTGCAGCTATCTGTAGCAATAAAAAACTGTAAAAAAAGCACGAGAATCATAGAACTAGTAAAGTCACCGCTTTTATTGCAAGAAGTGACGGTGCAAAGGAGCTGCTTGGGATATTGTGTTTAAACCCTGAGACACAGAGAAATAAAATAACAAACAAGACGACACAAAATCTCAAGAAGACAAAATAATTTGTGTCGTCTTGCCCGTTATATTATTTCTCCTCGCTTCAGGGTCTTGATAATAGCATGACAAAATCTTTTGTCCTCTTGTTCGTTATTTTATTTGCACGTGTCTCACGGTCAAGGCTAAGAACATTTTGTTGTTGACACAAAGGGAAACTTGTTCAGCAAAGTTTGTGACTTTGATTTGGCAGACCGACGTTTCTGTTGAGAGTACCTTTGAATGGTTTGAAACTACCCCAAATATTGTACTTGCAGTAACCAACATAAAGGGTTTCTTTTTTATTCATGGTGGTGGCCTCCTTGAAAATGCCTACTTTTTCATCTTCATTGCAATATATTACTCTGAGGGATGGCTACTACTAGAATATACTATGGTGGCCATGTTAATAATATTAGGCGGTAAGCTCCTTCGCGAACATTAGATTTACCGACATTTTTGTCGGATATATTGGAAGTTTGAGGTGAGTAGAAAAAACGGGTTTTAACACCAACAAGTGAGAACGGCCTGCATTTTATGGTAATAATCCTAATGCACTTAATGTAAAGGTGCAGCGAGCAGCGCAAGAAAATTCATTACAATCCTGGGAGAAGGGGAACAAGAATGATAAATGACAAACAGAAATCTCCGAACACAACTATGTGACTGGTGTGCGACTGAAAAAATCTACCTGGGCATGGTATCGAACCGGGGACCTCTCCATCTCCAAGGAACGCTCTACCAACTGAGCTAACCTGGAGTTAAACGGAAGTGGAGAGGTCCCTGGTTCGACACCAGGGCGAGGCGGATTTTTCGGTCGCGCACCAGTCACCAAGCTGTGATAGGAGATAAGTGTTTTTCCTTTGTCCTCATCTCTCCCTTCTCTAGATATTTTTTATCGTTATTCTCGTCAAGCTCGCTGCATCTCTGCAGTGATTATATTAACATCATAATCTTAAAATGCAGGCCGTTCATCCTTGTTGGTGTTAGACTGGTGACGGCTTTTAAACCTGTTTACTCACCTGACCTCTAACTCCTGTTCAGCTCAGTTGGTAGAGCGCTACATTGGAAATAAAGAGGTCCCTGGTTCGATACCAGGACCAGGCTAATTTTTTTTCAGTCGCGCATCAGTCACCTAGGTGTGTTTGGCGATTGTGTTTGTACTTTGTCCCCTTGTTCCCCTTCTCCAGGGGTTATTATCGGTATCAGTATTCACTCGTTTGGGTTTCTATGAAAGTTCCTTTAGTGTCTACGAAATTCGTCAACTTAAGATGACCGGTTTAGTCCGACTTTCTGACATCAGTGTATTATATTTAGGCAGAATAAGAATTACACACACACCAGTTTATATATTTTGCCCCGAAGCCTATTAAATGCTTTGCGTTGGTGGGACATTATGGCGTTCTTCTAAAACCTAAAACTCTGACATTGCTTCTAAACCGCTTACCAACTCGCACTTTTGGAAGTTTCGTTCCGCTCCGTTAAGTTTATTCTCTGAATGACACTAGTAGCTCTTGGCCTTCTTGTTTTTTATCGTTTCCACAACCCTCGAAATTCCTCTAGGGCACAATCACCTCCCGTAATCGCAGCCCCTCCTGCTTGCGTGGAAGGGTCCAACGGCAGAAACAGTCAACACAAGCATTCCCCGCGGAGGGACTATAAATAGTGTTGGAGGGTACAGGCTTGTGTAATGTTTCGGCACCACGACCCACCTTTTGCCTGGAGTCGTGCGTACCCTCACTATTTTCTTTCTCTTTCTCGATCTCTTTCAATGTTTGTCGTTGCGCACCGCCGTGCAGTTTTTCAGGCGAGTTTAATATTGGCCGCTTGGAGACGCTGCTGACGTGTCCCCTTTGAAACTATAGCCACAGGGATGTGCTCTTTGCGGGCTCCAGCTCAAAATCTGTGAATTGTTTTGTTTCCTGTATTTTCTCGTTCGTTCGCACATATCTTTATTACCTTTTTTATTTGACTGGCGGCATTTTAGTTTTCTTTTTCATTTATTTATTTTTTGGTATTCATTCCTCGCTCTCAAGGGTATAGCTGGATTTCTAATATAACTTATCGTGGCGTAATGTCCGCACGGGTAAGCGGATTTTAAGTTTTTTCTACCTTAGGTGTGACTTCGTGCGTTTATAGTTTCTTATGCCGGTCATCCTCGCGGGACTTGTTCTGTACTTTCTGCCCGGGTCGCCAGGGGTTCACAGCGCTCCAGTGCGTGGTTCTGAGCCCGATCTAAGGTAAGAAGGCACGGCGCTGACGACAGTACAGTTGCAATTACTTTGTAGCTATTTGCGTTAATTATGTCTGCGAAGATTCGAAGCTGCCTGCAATATTTTATCATAAAAATGTCTGGATTTATCGGCGTTTAAGCCAAAAACACGAACGTTAATTTATGAATTGACTGTTTTGTTTGATGTGAAATGGTAATGTAATTTCGTCGAATAGCATATAATGTACAGAAAGATATATCGATGGCGTGGATGCCACTAAAACATATATTCGCAACGTTCTTAACTGCCTTCTTGGTGACGGAAGATGAGACACCATTAACAGCGCGCGCTCTGAAAAATGCCTGCGCGTCTACTAACCAGCATAAACATTCGAAGAGCCAATCTCTGTGATCTACGAAATCAACTCAGCGAATGATGAGGCGGAACATCTGTTTAAACCTAAAATTTCTTTAGATCTAAATGGATGTTCCGCCTCATCTTTCGCTGAGCTGATTTCGTAGATCGCAGATTGGCTCTTTGAGTGTTTTGCGGGTAAGTAGCCGCGCAGGCATTTTTAGAGTGCAATTTTCAGTAATCCCTGCGGCAGACTCGGATGTCAAATCGGTAAGAAAGTCGGGTAATATTATGTGCCGGGAAATAACAGTCGATGTTCTCACCGAAATCAGAAGATGCTCTAGAAAAATGCGGAACATCATTTATATGTGGGTTTCTTGAAAATTTTTGTCTAACACGCACTGTAGGTGACCCCCTAAATTGACGACTTACTCAGCAACGTGCGAAAATATAGCTCCCGAGAGCATCGGTTATATGTCGCATTCACCCGGTGAAAAGTCGAAACGCGGATGGCTGGATGTTAACGGCTGTACGCTTTATAACTGGCGGCAGCTTGCGCCACCTGGCAAAGAAAAACAAAGAAGAGTATGATGCCTTGTATGATGCCTACGTGGAACATACCACTCGCGCTTTCAGACGACACCCCTGGCCTTTTGACCAATAGATCATACTCTAAATGTTTGGGAACTATCATCATTGTGCTACTTGGAGCCGCTATATTGTAGGGTGTTTGTTATCTTCCATCTGTGAACGAGGCGCATCTGCATTAAACTCGGTTTGAATGATATTCAGACACTCTATATGTAGATTAAATAGGTCGTGGTTTAGATGTCGGTGCCATGAAACGTGAAAGACGGCCGCGAGATTTTAGAAAATAAATTGTCAGCAATGTGGTAGCAAGACTTGTAGACGAAGCAATACTATTTGCCGTCCAGGTAGGTGAGCGATATTTATCACAGACGCTCAGTGACAGGCTGGGACTGAATTGGAAGTACGTGAATATATTTTAAGTATACGACTTCCACAATTTGCCACGACCAACATTTCGCGGAAGAAACTCTCGGTACGAGATTTTCTACAGCTTCAAAGAATAAGCTTGAAAAGTGTAAAGATGTTTTGTCCACACACGCGCAGGATTGCTGTCAGCAATTTGCGTTTCGTCTTCGGAAACTGTCCAATCGTGCACATTTTTTATACAAGATTCATGCAACAGAAGCATCTTAAAGCTGACTGTTTTTAATTGTTTCTTCCGCGACGTAACCTTAGCGAGTTATAAGTCATTCTGTGTGTACATTATGTTTGCTTCACTTCGCTATGATTGCACAATAACATTGCCTTTCAACACCTCGCTTTGCCATATATTGTACTGCAGTACAAGGCTACAGGAGACTTCCAACAACGTTTTAACATACTAAACGCTCCAAGGCAAGGCACGTACGTCGCTGCTTAGTACATTACCGGCAAACACACACGCGCAAAAACGATATCGAACGACGTAAAGTCACGCTTACGACGCTGCTTAATTGTCTCTAACTGCGCGCAGCATCGAATACTGTTATTCGTTTCGCGGGCTTACCGCGAAACGAAAAATAGCGAGTTAAAAATAAGGATTTGAAATAAATACTGAGGTTTTTTTTTTATACGAATATTTATTTACCTGTTATATCGTTCCAAAATTTAAAAAAAAATACTATCATGCGCGGCTTTTTCTTTTTTTGTTGTCACTAGATATTTTACTGAACATCACGGCCTACCTTTTGCCTGAGGTATATCTCAGAAAAAGAAGGTCATGTCATAAGTAAAAATGACACGCATGATTGCACTTTTGTGTCTCTTTAGGGCGTCAGACTTGCCAGGGATTTTCGCTACCAGTTTTCGTGGGCACCGGCATGACACCGAGGCAAGAAAAAGCTAGTAATCACAACTTTTTTTTTAAATATCGACAATATTGTTAACATTTTGTAAATTGCGGAAACTCTGAGATATAGATTATGCATTTATATACTATTGGAGAAAATTGAAAAAAGAACATATGGCACATTGCTATTGCTTAAAGAAGTTCTTAAACTTCGTCTCTCAATAATAGACGGAAGAATGAATGGATACACCTGAAACCATTAAAGAGGGGATCTTTGCGCCACCTAGCGAGCGTTCTCAATATCCAGAGTTAACCTCTATATAATCCACAAAACAATAAGGTTTAGCTTGTTAAGAATGATACTTGTCACAATAGAACCTGGACTATGAACACGGTCCGACGTGTTTCCCAGCGATTACGACATTCCGAACACAAGCGACGCCTCATGCTAAAGACGAAACAGAAAATTCACTGGAAACGACAGAGAGAACCTGCAAGCAGACCCTAAATAAATTTGGGAACCTTGTCTGTCGACATTGCCGTTCAGCGGAGCACCAAGAAAAACCTCAAAAGAACCGTTTTGAAGAAGAAGAAAATCACGACGAAGGACGTAGGAGGCTGTCGAGAGGTTTTTGAGGGCAGGAGCACGTAATTGGATACCACGACAAAGTCGTCGAAGTCTCAGGCTCGAGGCGAAGAAATCTGTTATCGTATACGAGAAACTCGCCAAGGAAGAAACAAATATATTAATAATGGCGGAACTTTAAATAAAAAAGAGAAAGAGGTAGAGACAAGAAAGCTTAGAGTGTTAATAGAATAAACGAAAAGAGAAAATTTGCATAGGACAAACTGAAAACCAATTCGAAGCGGTTCGTACTCGACTCGATCCGAGAAAACGTTAAAGGGATTATAGGGTGTGCGACAATTCTGCCCGCGCTGTCCTTAGGGAGCGGACGGTTTTATGCTGTCTCGCTTTATAAGTACATGCAAATTAAAAAAAGAAAAAAAAATTCAGGCGAGAAAAGTATTTTAAATAAATACCCAGACCCTTGAAAAACAATGCCTGGGTGCTAAGCTGAATAAAGTCAGAAGCTCGGTGAAAACGGTATTGAACATATCTTTTAAATGAAAAGCAAAGCAAAAGTAATGTCGTTAACAGGAGTTTAGTCTTCCAGAGTATGGTGACATTGTTACCCACTGTGGATACGATAGTTATTCAGTGACGTACGACTGCTAGCCTTGGGTCTTTAACGTGCACCACACTGTAGTGATACACGATCACACGCTGGTACGATGCTCACCCAGATCGAAACAGCAGGGAACACTAGATCCATGTGTTTGTGAGTGCGAGCTTTCGCTCCACGCTCTCCAAGCTGCGATGCGTTAACACCATAGCCTCCTCTATTGGCCCCGAGCGGGACCGATTGGAGCGCTGCGATCGCTTGACCGTGACGTAGGATGGAGGATCACGTGATAAGGCCAACTATACCGCCTTGCTTTGGTCGGGGCCTTCGGAAGCCCTTCAATCGGTACTTTCGCATTTTTTCTGTACTTGAAGCTTGATCAGTACAGGCGTGGATCAGCTTCGGCAGCTGTCGAGCTCAGGGAGCAATGGTAAAGTGCTGTTCGGGGCCGCAATGCCGCAGTTTCGCGACCGACCCAAATATCAGCTACCACATCTACCCCAAGGAGAAGCATTCCAATACGATTCATAAAATGTGAACAGTCTCACCCTGCGTGGCATTACCTTTCTCATACAGCTTCAATATTATTTGAACAATGGGGTTAAAAATGTATGTAGAAGTTGGCGTCACGCAATTCAAGTAGAGCTGAGTGCTAATAGACTTGAAACATGAATTTACAGAGGGTAACGAGCCATAAACTTTCACTATTTTAATGCAAACATCACTCACAGCTTAGTGGTATTTAAGCAACCAGCAGCTGCATAAACGTGAGAGTGTTACGTGGCTTTATTTATTTTACTTTAAAGATTGCTGATGCAAGTAGCTGCACTCGTATTAGCAAGCAATATTTTTATTTTCGTAATCTATCTGCCTATCTTGTAGGAGCCCAAATAAAACAATTCTACAACTCTAATATACCTAGCTACAGGAATATTTGCATAATCATTCTTTACAAAAGAAAAACAGCGATGCTGTACACGAACTGTCATTGGCCTTTGAATGGTCTGATATTAGTTTATGAAATTAAATGTTATCAACAAGATTTAATATTTGTCGCTCGAAAATTCCGACATCGCAAAAAAGTTACAAAACCTGTGCTTCAAAAACGTAAAAATAAATAAAAAAATTAGTTGCATTGTAATTATTTTGCGACTCGCGACTTGGGAAGCGAGCATATTACCACTGAGCCACGAGAATTTGTTTTCTTTATTCCTGAGCTACGATAACAACGGGAGACGACCGATTATATTTGGAAAAAGGCGCTTCACTTCACCGTTCATCGCAAATCGCAATCTCTGAAGGCCGGTTGAGACACTTGCGTTCATGAGTGCGTTTCACTGCGTTGTGTTGAGAACCGAAAGCGAGACACCGGCACATCTGTGCTTCGTATGAAGCGTGGAATCCAATTCAAGGAATCAAGTTTGCACGCGATATAAGCAGCAGGGATGTCCTGGTTTCTCGCAGCCGAAACGCAGTCATTGGGGTTGTGGGGATATTTATACAGCGTGTAGTTGGTCAGCCATTTAAAGTTGCGACGAGTCACTCGCTGTAGATGAGCAATTTAGACAGTGCGGTACAACCGCTAGCCTGGGGTCTTTAACGTGCTCCACGCAGTAGTGATACACGACCGCACGCCGGTACGATGCTCATCCAGATCGAAACGGGCAGGGGTGGGGCTCGAACCCAGGATCCCTGGGTTCTGCAGCGCGAGCTTTCGCTCCACGCGCGTCGAGCTGGGTGTGCGCTTTAGCCCACTCGGCCAAACGCAACTGTCTGAGTGCTCCAGTTGTTTTGCTCCCGGCTCTGCCCGCGAGCTCGATCGATTTCACAGAACGCTGGCCGGTGGGTACATACAACCTAACCAAGTAATGATACACGGCATGTTCCTTCACCCATGCTTTGCAGGAGCTCGATGTGTCACCGACGTTTCTTCCATCCAGCTCGTGGGGGTACGAAGTGAGCGCCGACGTTTGGAGTACGAATCCAATGAATGTGTAGCAATCCTTATCCAGCTTCTTGATTCTACAGAACACATGTCCCGCTTCAAGAACACCTTCGCCCTCAAGCAACAGGCGGGACATTCAGTAGGCCTTGTCCACGAACGCATTGATGCTGCTTACACACAGCACAGCTGAAAAGGGGTACACAGTTGTAATAAGGTGCCCGGTCGAATAAAAGTTTAAAAAAAAATTCGCCTACCTTCAACGGTAGGTCGCACTTCGTAAGCATTCATTGCGATACGCGAGACAGCCGCCGAAAACGAAAAGTTGACCCGTACCCTCCGCCGCGCCAGTCCACGCCGCCGCGCTTCCGTGCAGCGACAGTTTCCCTGCTCGCCTGCAACCGGCTAACCGGCTCCCCGGAAGCATTCGTACGGTAGCCGATTTAGGAATTCGACTGGGTTGAGTAGCAAAACGAAACATTGGGTTTAAAGAAGCCTTAAACACCCGTAGTATTAAAAAAGTGCAGACCGAGACACTCCATTCTTGACGCAGAGTGCAGAAAACGGTCACGTGATCCCTCATCCTACGTCACGACGATAGGCCCGTCAGGGGGCGCCACGCTATGTTCTCGGGGCTAATACTCAGAAAGCCTACAAGTTCAACAACGGGGCCATAGAGTTCCCGGTCGCAGATTTGGGGCGCGAGGATCAGGTAGCACAGAGTATCAAAGTGCCATTTTTCGGGGAAACTGGACGTCAGCCCACAACTTTTGCAGTGGCGAGGACCCAAAACACACTTGTTCGCTCTGGAGGATTGTGTTTCGGTGTCTCATCGCAGCGGGGCGGTAGTCACCTGGCTCTCGTCTCATCCATTGTCTGCCGCTCCACCTTTTCCATTTCGGCGGCCGCTTCTCGGGGTGATCTGTCAGGCTTTGTCAGTAGATAGGCGGCTATGGTTAACATACCGATATTGCTTTCAAAGCAACGCAGGGCGCCTGGCACATCATTTAAGATCTGGTGGTAGACAAATGTCAAGAGGAGGGGCGCGGTACGACAGAGGCACCGGCAGAGACATTCGGCAGCGACCCGAAAGTCCAAACGGGCTTTCGGCGACGTCTCGAGTGAGCACCTGGCGAGACGGAACAACGGATTTGGTGGTTGCCTGAACCAGTGCGGTCACGACGAACGATCTTGAGAGCCGGCTGCGACCCGGACAACTCAAAGTCACTCGATTTTGTGAAAGTAGCGCCAATCTTCGTACGGTCGAAATGTTTGTGCATTGAATGAGCAGTTTCTCTTAAAGCGTAGCTCTTTGGCTCCAGAGTACGCCTATACACCTTTCCAAGAACGCTCCTAGTCCGCCGCCATGTTGCTGGTGCTGATTCGGCAGCTGCGACTCTCGCGCCCCCTATCAGCTATAAATTTTCTGCCACTCTCTTGGACTCTGGAAACCCGCTCAGAGTGATTCTCTACATATGTTTTGGCGGTTTTGTATTCGACGTTTTCTGGCCTCACTTGATTTTTCTGATGCATGCTGCGTACCCTTTCTGCGTTATCTTCCACTATGAGAAAGAGGGCTGGTGAGTGCCTGCCATTCAAGCGTTTCTGCTTGAAAGGCGGGGAAGGTCGTCGAACGGCCCTCGAAGCAGTTTTGCGAACGATTACAACAGTTCTCCCCCTCTCCCAGAGATAATCCGCGTAGAGTCCATCTCAGTCATAGCCAAAAGTAGTTGTATCGGGTTCGAGTCAGTCGCGCCCCTTCCTTTGCCTTGGTGCTAGTGTGAAGAAGGAAGTTCTCCCCAAAAGGTGACCCCAAAACGAAGTCATCTTGGATTCCGTCCGATTGTCAAGATGTCACCGTCGTCGACTGTGACTGTGTTATTTGAGATCTTTCTCAAATAAATTATTTTTCCTTTGAACATTATATTTTTTCTCAACTACGCGAACTTCACATTTCCCAAAACACCAAGTCAGAAAACATGATTGCGCTTTAAGACAGGGACATAGGAAGAACAGACACCACAGAGCGCTCTGTGGTGTCTCTTCTTTCTATGTCCCTGTCTTACAGCGCAATCATGTTTTCTCACGTAGAATACCAACTCGCCCAACAATCAGCACCTGCCAAGTCAGGTAAACTTTTCGAAAGCGCAATAGGTGAGAAACGGCTACAATGTACAACGTTGACGAGGTTAGAATATAACAGTGTTGTGCCAAATGCACAAAAAAAAAGATTTAAGTGAAGATACTAAATACCCATTTCAAGGTATATTTCGATCTTCAGTAGAGTACAAATACTTCGGAAAAGTTATGCAATTTCATTCAAATATACTCGGCTAGTAGGTTGTAAGCTGGTAATATAAGAACAAAAATGACGAATGGGGTGCTCTATTGTGAAGACTTCTCTGAAAATCATATTCTGCTGTAATGTTTATGACTTTCAAGAAGCGACGTAGCTGCGGCAATCAAAATTTATTTTGACATAATTCAGGATATGCTTTATAATGGGCAACGACGAAGTTTAGAAACAAGGGAGACTCACGTATTTTAAGCACTGCAAATTGCGTGCCATAGTTTGGGGGCCGGCTCGGCTCAACACGCATTCCGCTATAAGTTCGTGATATGGCTCGACGCAATTCGGCTGACTTGACACATAGTCCGGCATCGCATATCCCTAACAGCTGAACTAGAAGTTGATCAGTCAGCCAGACTTTGTGATGAGTATGTGAGTGAGTGACAAACGTGCACACACATGAGAAATATCGACTAGAGGACAGCAGCCTCTCTCGCTGATCAACAACTAAGAGCGAGTATTTTGTCTCCCCAGCCAAGAGCGACGAGGGGGGCCTGTACATTCAAACTATCAAAAGATACTATAAAGGTGAAGAGGGACGCACAAATAACAGAAGAGAGTTTCCACGAAACCGCTTTCAAACCCTGGGTTCAACTCGGGGAAAACAGGTTTGTAGAATTCTGAGAATAAATCAATGTGCGCACTTGGAAACAGATAAAAAGAAAAACAAAACGCCTTTGAACGAGCTTGGGAGCCAAAGTTAAGCCACAATAGGCACACAAGGGGCTTTCAGAAATCCCAATCTAGGTCACTGCAGCTCAATAAAGCCGGTAGGATCTAGCTTCCTAGGTTGAGGGATCATTCGCGCTTACTTGAAAACGTGCTCGCGCATTTGCTTACAATCCCTTGAACCGGTGATTTCCGAAAATGGTCTTTTGTGACTTTATCAAGCGTTGGCGTCACAATCTTCCGCTGACACGACCATTCTAGCTTCAGACAAAGGGTGTAAAAATCCCGCTGAAGTCAGCAGCTCTTTGCGAGCTCCAAGCGTAACCTACCATTTCAAGGTAACGTAATTTGTTTAGTTCAGTTCATCTTTTTGCTGGCGTCTGACGATTCCGCAGAATTTTCTGGCGACAAACATTTTCGAAGTTTGAAAAATGTATTTCAAATGATGAGTGCATGATAATGCGGAATGTAATTAAGATAGTGTAGTAGATACTCTAGACGAAATGTATTTGCAAGATTCCGCAATACCACCAAAAGTATATGAAATACAGTATCTGAACTAGACTATTTAAGATAGGCACAAATCTGGATTCTAGTCGGAAAGAATTGTTTCACACTTCAAAAAAGGTGCAGTGGCACAGCTTTAGTCGGCGCTGAAGGTACGCGAGCTCACCCGGGCCTCTAGCATTGCATTTTTATCAGAAATATTTTGTCCCTAAGGGTAAAGATATTTCAACGCGACCCGCCAGTCAAAGATCTTCAAACAGTAAGTGGTAGTCACTGAGAGTTCAAAGGGGTACTACAACGAAACTTAGGCGCTTATTTCTTGGTCTACTCGTAATCAAGAGAGCAGTGTCACATCAGACACACCAATTTATTCTTGAGAAAGATACCAAGCAGGAAATTTAAAACGAATTAAACGATTAGCAAAGAGCACCTGGTTGATGTCGCTAACTCCTCGTTCGTAATGCCCGTCTTGGAACCTTGGCAGGTAGTGGCGGTGAGTGTCTCGCCTCCGGCCACGACAAGAAAAAAGGGAAGGAGAAAATTCCCTCTCCCCCAGACTCTCTTTTGTCTCAGACGTCGCTATTGTCCCTGTACAAGATTAAAGAAGATTAACCCTTCACTCAAAATTCGCGCAAAAGCTTCTTTGGGGTTAGTTGCGGTGACACAATCGCTTACGTGCTTCGGCCGCTTCGGTAGCTGGAACGGCTAGGACATCCTCTCGACGGCAGCATCGCCGCAGCTTTAATCGTCCTGACTCAATCTACGTCACGATTGCGGCGGATGTCTCGTGCTCTCCGCTGGCTGCTTTCCGAACGCTTGCAAGAGTGGGCCGTTTATAACGAAAAATACGGCCATCAGGCTCAAAATGCAAACGAACGATTGTCATTTACGGATATTATGGATTATATTCAACCTATTTCTGAACACTACGGGTATATTTCAAATTTCGTTGAAGTTTCCCTTTAAGACGCCCAGAATATATCGCGTTCCGATGATCATATTATCAGTCTTTAGCCAATGCGATGCTCGCATTCGTGCCTAAGAATGCTGAGTAGCGAATGAAGTAGCAAGAGGTGTGAGCATAATAAACCACGCCCTAAGTTTCTTAAGTTGACAGCGGTTATAAACCTTTATACACTTTTTAATGCGCATGAGGTTCTCAGAAAAAGGCTCATGGTCTGCGCGTGTTGCTGCATATGCACAGCATAGTGCCATCAAACTTTTTTTTTTACACTTTTCACGACAAACAGAAATGATAATACCCCTGTTAGACGGGGAATTTCTTATAATCATCACGTGATGACTGTGTTTGGAAGTACTTTATGAAGATTGTACTTAACGTCCGACAGCAATTAGGTTTAGAAAGTTTGTACTTTACTTAAAGGCCGACCAACAAGCAGAGAGAAGGAAACTCTCCCTCAATTCCTCCATTCCATTTGAGAAAGAGGGAGACCATCCTCCTCTCTACCGGGAGTAGTTCAGAGTTCCGCTCCTGTGTGGAGAGGAGGGGAAAAGTGGGCGAGAGGGAAAGGAGAGAAGGAAACTGGGAACCGGTTTTTTTCCCGGTAGAAGTACGATTCTGTAGGTTGGACTTTTAAAGTATACATTCACTGAATATGCACTTGTAGTTTACTATACCATTTTTTTCATTATTTTCTGATGAAAGTACAGCACCCAACTTCCAAGTGCATTCCCAAATTTGGTTTTGTAATAGTTGTATCACAATATATATAAACTTGAAAGTATAAAACAGCGAGGACGAGGACGGGAACAGGACATCTGACGGGAACAGGACATCTGATGTCCTGTTCCCGTCCTCGTCCTCGCTGTTTTATACTTTCAAGTTTATATCCATTAACCAACACGCTAGTTTTCAATTGGAATTGTCTCACAAAATGAGGCTTAAATTTGTCAACTCTGAAAAAAACTTGGAGGGATATCCTACTCTCACCAGAAACGCGAGTAGACTAGGCATCTCTCCGTTTTACTGAGAGTGGCTTTCATAAAGCCTTTCTAACTCTACCTACGTCTTGATTTGTCAATGCCAGAGAGGAGGTTAAAATAGCAAAAGAGGAAACTCCTCCACTAGAGGATGTCTTGCGGAAGCACACGTATCACATCATGCTCTCTCCTATTACGTTTAATCCCCTTGGGTGCAAGCCAGTGCCGGCGGCGTCAAACTAAGAAGTCAGAAGGACTTATGAATTTGGCGCCATTTCTGAAAATAATTATTGTATGGCAACTAGACTTTACCAAATATTTCTTACCATTTCCGAAAGTACCTGCTGACCGCCGACTACCCCTGGGGCAATGCATACCAGTTAAAAACAACAACTACAAGACAAGGGTCTCAAACTCATTTGAGTGTGTGTATGTGTGTGTGTGTGTGGGGGGGGGGGCAAAGAGCCTTCCTCCGGCTAGTGGAGGGTGGAAGGAAGGGGGGGAGTCGGTAAACGATTTCGCAAAGGGAGCCTGGAGCTCCCTGCATTTCGTAAACTCGCAGTGTTGTCAGTAACATCTTTAACATTGCTTTGCTTGTGGGACTAATTTTGTCCCTTATCTTTAGTGATAAGAAAAGCTAGAATGGCGCCGCCCGGCCAACGTACTGACATTTTTTGATAGAACAAGACAGTGACCATTCCGTTCCCGTTGCTCATTTCACTCAGAAATTAATCGGACTTAGCATTTCTCGAACAGAGAACATTGTTCATATGACAATTTGACCTTCCCTGATGATTGGACTCGCAGCAATCTAAAAAAAGGCTTGTACTTTAATTGCGATATTTTCTGAAGGCGAGAATAGCAGAAACATTGTCGTATAAACATTAACAAGGCAAAAAGCTGAAAAGCAAGCATTAAACACAAGGCAAGTTAAAACTAAATGACCGGAGCTAGGTTTCGAGCAGAAATAAATTGACGACCCTGAGATGATTATGGCGTATGTTATTTCTACCTTTCGAGATATGGGAACAGGGGCTCTCATCTGGTTGCGTGCCCATCGCGTCCCAGCGAGTGGTGGGCTGCGTGTTTGAGACCCCTGCTATTAGAAACTCGTGCGACCAGAAGTGTTGCTGTGGTCGAACATCGCGACTGGCTAAACCATAGCTTCCTGCATTCTGATGACTTCTCCCTATTCGCAGGGTTAGGGAGAGGCAAATCCCGCCAATCACGGTGTGGCGAGGGGCAAATCCTGTCGATCAAGGCGAGTCAAATCCTGTTCGTGACGTCACGAAAGGAAACCAGAGAGAGCGCCACCGAAACCTCTCACCGCTAACAGGGAAATGAAGGGCATGATAAATGATCGTGTTAAAAAGTAGAGCATGATAGTAAATCTGAGACGGGGAAGGAAAGGAAAACGCAAATCGAATGACAACAGAATATCGAGCGATGACGTCACATGCAAACTATGTTAAACAGTTCAAATTTCTGGTGAAATGCGATGTTCGATAGACTAGTAATAGATTTCCAAATTTAAAAATTTTGCAGTATGTATGGCAGTCTCGCGATAATATACGTCAGTCTTATTAAATGTTAGAGCGCATGATTGATAAAAGACATAGTTGCAAAGTGAGGGCCCAAAACAAGTGCACGTAAAACCGAATATAATATTAGCTTCCCGAGAGAGTATTTCGCGAGGTTTCGACCTCTTATTATAATATATTAATTATAATATAGTTTATTACTATTATAATTATGATAACAATATAATACTTTCCAAAGTGCTTTGCGGAAATAGACGCACCAGAATTCTTATTGTTGACACTAACAGCGTATGAAACACAGAGAGTGGCGAGTCCCCGGCATCCTATTAACTCTCCGCGGCCAATGAGATTTGCATGTTAGCTGACGAGAGCAACGAAGAACCAATCACGAGGGAAGAAGTTTGAGCTTACTAATCCACGCTGTGCGAGTAGTAAGCTCTTAGTGACTAATAGCACGCACAAGCTAATAGCCAGTTTTCTCCATTTTTTCCCTTAGAATTGCATTAATGTTATCCAACCTACTGATATGTTGTAGAACACTGATATCTACCATAGATGGTTGGATGGTGGACAGCTGCTCTCCGACCCGTTTGCGAGTGGAGCCAACGGACGTTCGATGCTTTTCCCGAAGTCGGGTGTCTGCTCGATTACCTATAGTGCAATCAGTCGATGTTTTGGTCCATGGATTTTTTTTTTTGCGACCTTTGAGATGCTTTTATTAATCTCTTTTTAAATTAAACCAGGAGAATGAGGCATTTGGATTTGACATATATGCACACTTAATGAACTAGAATCTCAAAATGTTCACATCAAACGCCTTCCCTGGGGACTTCTCGGGTGTGCATGCGCTGTTACTGCGAAGCGTGCACTCTCTCTTGAGATCAAAAGGAAAACGTTCTAGCCCCCGAACGCTGTTCTAATGAGCACTCGAAAGAGTTGAAAGGCCTGTCAAGCACGCTCACTTTAGGGACAAGCCACTGACTTCCGGTGGCTTCATACCTGTTTTCTCAACGCGCCATCCAGCCCCCTCGTGGAGATCAGCGATGGAGAGGGCTTTTTCGTGGGCATAACCTAAGTAAACGAGTTTCGCGCTTTTGGAAACTTTCTCAGACTAAATCGTAAAAAGACGCGGTGCCGTGTTCGCACTGGTTCTGTCGTGCAGTGTTTTAGCTTCGTCCAATTAGATCAACAAACAACGATTTTTGTTCGACAGCAATGCAAAGTTATGTGTCGTAGATACTGTTCGACTGTAGTGACGGACATGAACAACAAACGCCCACTAACGATCGACGACAGAGCAGTTTTTGTTTCTCGTCTGACTTGTTTTGCCGGCAACACGGGGGGGGGGGGGGGCGGCAGTCCCACCAGCCACCAACACTCGCCGACGAGCCTGTCCTCCGGGTTTGCAAGCTGGAATATTTTGTAGTGATTCATGATGATTAAATAGAGCGCGAGAAAGAAGGACAAGAAAAAGGACACATACCCATAGCGCTTTCGCGCGTGCGTCGTCTCGCGTTACGCGTTGTTTACTTCGCTTGCATCAGTCTGCTACCGCCATCTGAGCTCGCTTGCCGTCATCCGCGTTGCCACTGCTATGGCGCCGTGTCGCGGAAGGCGCGTGGCTCTGACCGCACTCGTTTTACACGAGGCCCTTTCCTCTAGTGAGTTCTAGCTCATAGTTAAAGTCAGGAGCACGGCGGTCAGGGGCGCTCATCGTGAACGACGCCGTGGTACACAAGTAATTCTTGGGGTTTATATTGGTGTGCATGTTCACATTGGTCATTCCGGAAGTAAGAACGGGGATAAATATTGACAGGAAGTGCTTATTTCAAACGTATGCAGGTTAGAAAAATACACAAAGGACACAAATGGCCAACAGCTTTGATCAGATTGAATCGAAGGAAATCAAATTTGAGAGTGAATTGAAGCTGTCGAAGAAAAGCTTCTTTGGGGCAGCCGGAACTCAAACCACGGAGCAAGTATGCTAGCCCCATGCTATTTCGGTGTTCTCTGTTCGTCTTATGTATGCAATAATGCGGAATCTATGCAATCAGAGGTGTTCTGTATGAACACAGGCCGCCGTATAAGGCACGCGGTACGGGCCGAAAACAGAATTATTTTATTTCGCCGTGTTTATCGGCGGGTATTTGGTCTTAAAGCAAGAGAACTGCGCCACACGACCGTGTCTCGGTGTATTTCGCCGTGTTTTGTCGTCAACTTCACTCCCACCGCCGGGACAGTTGCCGTCTCTCCATCTTTGGCATCATGTCCTTAAGGTGGGACGGGGAACTCCGAGAAACAGGTGGCCTAGGTCGGTGTCGTTTGTTGCTAGTGCGTATTGGTCGCTGTCGGACGTTTCTTTTGGTCACTCTAGTGGTACTCGGCTCTTATGGTTGAAGCTTTGGCGAGGTGGTACGACATACTTGATAATTAAACATCACAAAGCACGAGAGACCCGATGAGGAAATCTACAGATACAGCGCTAACTCAAAAACTATATTTTATTGATCGCAACAGCGCAATATATGATCGCGATTTCCAGAAAACAAATATCAGCTTAAAAAAACACTTAGAATACTTTAGTAAAAAGACGTACTGAGCATGCGCACCAAACAAGGAAACCAATCTATTTGCTTCACAAGGCAATCGAACTGTTGCTGAGACACTAAGCGCGGATTCTTTCTATTTCTTAAGCCTCAAGAATTTCACGTGCCCGTTAAACCCGGTATCGTTTTAAAATCTCCCAACCTTGAAGTTCGGGCAAGCAAACACAGTAACGGCATTTAATGCAAAGATGACCCGATATCACCGAGGAAACATGTTCTCTCAGCTTATTATTAAGACAGCTCCCTGTTTGGCCCACATAACGCTTGCCACATGACAGAGGGAATAAATAAACTACTCCTTGCGCACATGTGACGAAGGAATCACGATGTCTCGTCTTGCCGGCCCTGGTTTTCCTGACAAAATGAATGACGCCTCTGCGCAGCCTTGGTAGTTTGTAGGGAGCGAAGAACAACGCGTCCACATTGCAAAATGACATACCAAAAGAAAGCTCTTTTTTTTTGCCATTGCGTACGTTAACGGGTTGGGCAACAACCTCAAACGAATAGCAGGCAGATGCGATTTGAACGTGTTGTTCTTCACTCCTCAGAAGCTGTCAAGGTTGTGCGAAGCCATCAATTCCTCTGTTAGAGAAGCCAATGGACTGCAAGACGCAACATCGTGATCGTTCCGTGTCATGTGCTGAAGGGGTATAGTTTATTCGCTCCCTCTGTCATGCAGCAAGCGTTATGTGGACCAAACGGAAATCTCTCTTAATGATAGGCAGATGCCCGAGTCACACTAAAGCGACAAACAAAAACAACCGACACGGACATGCCTCTAGCACATGCAACATGCTCTCGATGGTCCCTTTGGCAGGTGTTTAATCGTTCGGTGCTCGTGACGTAAGCACAAGTGTTTGCAAGCCTGCCATAGATACCCTCGCGTGAATGATGCTCGCGTTTTGCATAGCCTTCCTTGTACTTTAAACCTGTGAAATCGCGAACAACTCTGGTCTGAGGCTTGTGGCTGTCGTTTGTTTCTGTTTGTCGCTCTAGTGAGACTCGGGCATCCCATACAAAAATGTCCTATGGTCGGCTATAGAAAATTCTTTGTATGGTCGGCTTTAGCTATTTGGCCCAATTAGCTAAAGAATTTTCTATGGCTGTCTTTAGCATTTCTTATGGTCGCCTTTATGGGCCTCTTTAGCTTTGTCTATGGCCCTATCGCTGTCCAGCCATAGCGCTCTTTAGCTTGTCTAATGGTTGGCTAAAGACTTCTCTATGGCTTACCCTATGGCTCTCTTTAGCCAGCAAACTCTAAAAAAAAATTTTACTTCAAGTCTTGTGAACGCTACATGGTAGATAATACGTGGTAGATAATACGTACATGTCGGAACACACAGAATACACAGAACACAAGCAGAACACTACCCCACACAACAGCAACAACGCCGCGACACCGGACCCCTCTCTTCATATGCTACGTTCGCGCTAGCTGTATATATGGCAGTCTAATTTTTGAATCCGACTTTTTCGGTGACCCATTATTTGTCGCAAAAACACGTAGAGGCGGAGCGAATATTACTCGTACTTAATACATTATTTGAATTGTCTCTTGGAATAGCCCCCATCTCTTAATTCAACACCCTGAAAAAAGCAAATGTAGATCATTAGGCTAATTAACTAAAATTTATTAATTATCTTTTTAATAAGTTTGATGAATCACGTTGACAATGCAGTGATGACATGCAGTACACTGGTGCTGAAGATTGCAATAAAGCTATTGCTTGATTGCAGTGTTCGGCGCCAGTGTAATTTATTTTCACTTTTGGGGGTAATAATTAATTTTAATTGTTGCACAAGTATTTTAATGGATTTTTCAAACAAACAATATTACTGGTTTTCACGACTCGTTGCAACAGCAGAGAACATATCTTGGGTCATGGTTTGTCACCGGCATTACAGAAATTTAGTATTGATTTAATTTTCTAACCTGGAGTGTTTTTACTAAAACAGTAAGCGCCGGTAGTGATTTTCTATAGGCGTGGAAAGAAAATTTATTGGTTCTTAGTCTTTAGACTCGGGGCCATAAATTTTTCTATAGACGGGTAAAGACAATTTATTGGTTTCCCGTCTTTAAACTCGGGGCCAAAGAATTTTCTATAGGCGGGTAAAGAACATTTATTGGTTCGCTGTCTTTAGACATTGGGCCATGTAATTTTCTATAGGCGTCTAAAGAAATTTTATTGGTTCCCAGTCTTTAGACATAGGGCCATAAAATTTTCTATAGACGGTTAAAGACAATTTATTGGTTCCCAGTCTTTAGGCTTGTGGCCATAAAATTTTCTATAGGCGGGTAAAGAAAATTTAATGGTTCCCAGTCTTTAGACACAGGGCCATAGATTTTTCTATAGCTGGCTGTAGCTGTCTTTATGGATTTCTATGGCCGACCATAGAGGGCCATAGGGGGTGATAGCCTGCCATATAATTTTCCATAGACGACCATAGACCATTTTTGTATGGGATAGAGAGAACATGCTTACAATGTTTCCTCGGTGATATCTCGTCGCTTTGGCAATTATTGCCGTGACTGCGGTTGCTTGCCTGAGTTTTAACGATGGGAAGTTGTAAAGCGTCACCGAAACCAGCTGACATGGTGAAATTCTTGAGGCCTGAAAGATAGCCAGATTAGCGCGCTGAGTGCATCAGAGCAGTCAGCTGGATCGCCCTGACTGTCAAGCAAAACGATTGATTTTCTTGTGTCTTGAGTTACTTGTTTTTAGCGCATGCCATGTAGCGGCTCTTTATTGGCGTCTTTTACGCGTTTTTCTTTAGGCTTATCATCTTTTTTTCTTAATTTTTTTGTTCTTGACAACCTAAACATATACTGCGGTGTTACGATCCATAAATTGAGTTGTGAATCAGAGGCGCGTAGCCGTCAGATAGCCGAGCTTTGAGCTGGAATGATAGTGGGTAGACGCGAAGTCTGCGCTGCATTTGTATCTATTCACTTTTCCAACGCGTTCGAACGCCGAACGCTGGCGAGAGAACGCGAGGAACTGCGCGAGGAACGACGACGCCCTGTTCGCTCTGAATGGAGGAAGACAGCGGCTGAGGAGACAAAGGCAGTTAGCCCTTGGGTTCGCCCACGCGATACTTCGAACCAGAGCTCGGCTGTCTGATGTACCTACGCGCTTTCATCTCTCTCCTTGAGTTATCCGATATGTCCTCTTGCACTTTCTATCAATGGCTCCGTAGCATTGCATAAGAAAAACAATAAAAAAACAGCGCGGTGCATGTTTTATTTTTTATTATTTCTGTCTGCATGGCATCGATAACAATTACCCATCAGAGTCGCAAAAAAAATTGTTTTTGTCTTGTTTTCTTGCAGAAGAGAGAAAACAAACAAGAGCAAATAAAACGACAAAGGTGTCCTTCCTTCTGATGTGTAGAACGTTCAGTTGGAAGCCTCCAATTTCGATGACATCCTTTTTCGCAGAAGGCGAACTAGGTTGCTCGAAAACATAACATAAAAATGATAGCAAAACGACAAAAAAAAATGTTCATGCATTTATTACATTTTAGAACAGTTTTCTGTTCGTATCTCAAGGTTTGAAGTTTTCGTCTGAAAAATATAGATATACGGCACGAGCCTAAGAAACGATGTATAGGCGTGGCTCTTCCATCGCTTCCTCGTCATCATCCAGGGGGCGACCAAGCGCATTAAAGATATCTCCGAATCAACCGATACAATTCCAACGTATGTGAGTGAAGGTGATCAAAGATGTTCGCAGGAACCGGAAGAGATTCCACTTCTTTTGCCCTCTCGACCTCGACAAGTCTTCCATTTTTCTCTTGAACATCTTTCGTCGCCCCGAAACCAACACCACCTGAGACAGCGAGGCATTTCCGACGGATTTTCTTTTTTCACCTACCTCTATCGAGTGCGGGGGCACAGATTGAAGAAAGGAAACGCTGTTTCGCCCTCCCAATCTCGTAGTGGGCTTGTTGCCAGAACTCGAGTCTATCTCCAGTTTGAGCGCAATTTTCTTCTGCTGCCCAGATTATACTCCTCGTTCATTTTTTTAGATCTGTATTTGATGTGGCTTTTACTTGAGGCTTTGCTGTTGTCTGGAGACGACGACCCCGAAATTTCACTTCCTGCGACGTTCTCCGCTGCTGAGTATTCATTTCCAAAAGGGTTCCAAGCGCCCCTGTCTCTTTTACTACGTTCGCCGAGATAAGTCAGGCGTATGCGTATTATAAAATCGGCCAGGTTTCTTGACTTGTTTAAGCGCGCACCTGTCAGGATTGACATTTGTAAAGCAACGATTGATTGTAGCTTATTTCGGAAGTTCAGTGGAGGTCTATTGTTACACAGATCCCGAGGTGCAGCCTCCCACAATATGAAAGACATTCGTTTAGTAAGTTTATGCGGCGGTGGGAAGCATGCTATGACCGGACTGCCCTTTAATTTCGTTGAGGCTTAAAACCCAGCTTACTTCATTTGCTGACACGAAACAATGTGGGCGTATGCAATGCAAGTCCTGCAAATTACGTCTCAACCTGAATCGTGAAATTTGACTTTTGTATTGTTGTCGATTGTACCTAGATTGAGTTGCACTAGGCATGTAAAGGGAATAGGGCAGCATCTGGATTAGACTCAGATAATAATGTGTTCAAAGAGGTACTCAGTTTCTGAAACGCTTTGCTGAGAGTTACATCGCTGACTTCATTTGCGTTAAGCATATAGTAGGCCTTGTTCTTCGAGCCTTCTTTCTTAATTACACTTATTGGCTCTCTGTTTACGTCAAAAATTGCGCGCATTGGAAACGTATATGCCCACTATATTTAGGCGAGAACCCACATGATTGTATCCAGGGTTGGGCAGTATCGCGATACAAATGTATCGCGATAGTATTTCAGAAATACATTTCGTATCTGTATTTCTGTATCGCGATACATTTTGTTCACCAGTATCTGTATTTCTGTATCGAAATACATTTTGGAATGTTTCTTTGTATCGCGATACAATCAGGGTGAAATGTATTTCGTTACATTTCTTGAGAAATACCCCTCCCCCCCCCCTCCCTGAAAAAAAAAATACAAATCCGAACGCATTTTTTTTTTTACTTCTGAGGGCATTAGGGTCAAAGAGGTGCTGGGGCATTGTTACCATGCTGACCAAGGTTCCTTCCGATTCTCCAAACTATTTTTCTGTGCGTCCTCCTCTCTCCTCTGAGAAGTGTTGCGTAGTCGGGGACTCGAACCCGGTGGCGTGCCAGGAGTGTAGTCAGAGCATCTTCTGCCGCAGGTCCTTAGGTAGGAATTTCTTGAGCCATTGTTTACTGGCATCCAATGTCCGCTTGTAAATGTATCTCTTGCCTTAGCGTACACAGTACACCCAGCCGGCAAAGCTGAGTCACAGTCCGTTGCAGCACGAGCCTGGCGGTGGTTGACTTGAAATAGTAGGATGACTCACGCAGTGAAGTTAACACATATTCGAATGCGTCTGCGGCTGCGCCCGTAATATTGCACGGCTCACGGGTACGTCATCAGCCGACGTGAACGTGACCCGCTGCTCTGGGGATCCGAAACCCAGGAAGGAGGCCAGACGTGGCCTCGCTGTGCCGACCCAGCCTTCGTACACCTGCGACTCGTCTCGAGCGCGCTCTTTCTCGGAGAGCTCGCACCTGTGCCGGCAATATCAGGTCGCAATCCACGAGGTCTTTGTTTGGATGATGCTAGGCTAAACTTGATGACTGCGATTCATGCGTCGGTGGCGGAGGGTCTGCAGGAAGGACCTTCACAACAGGGATGCCATCGTATCGTTTTTTCAGCCGTAACAGAAGATGAGACACGTGTTCCAGGATGCTTCAGGTGGTCCACTATTCTCGAAAATTCCAAATGACACTGCCTGCACGATCTTCAACGAGGTAACCTACAACGAAAGTACCTGTTGCACTTTGATACACCAGCGTGGTAAAGTTTCATGTTCAAGGCCACACCTACAGATAAAGAATACCAGTTCATTCCACCGTGACGTCATGTGATCAATGTTGGCAGGGACGTCCTTATTGGACAGGGGCGTGGTGATGTTTTGATGGGATTTAGGGTGACAGAATTTATTTAGAGGTCGAAGTCTTTTCGCATCCCTCGTCAGACAGACAGGATGTCAGGGAAGGGACCGCGGTCAGTCCTTGATGGAACGTTTTTTTGAGCCCATTGAAGACTCCTCGTCGTCCGAAACCAATACCTTCAAGGCAAAGTGCCAAGCCTACGGGAAAGTAATTTCGGGATCAAAAACTTCCACTTCAAGCTTCATCTCAGTTGGCGTTTCTAACAAATGTGAAAAATGTATTGCAGTATCAGTATTTCTGTATTTGTATTTCTGCCCTCCCTAAAATGTATTCCTGTATTTGTATTTCCAAATACTTTTTGCCTCTATTTAAAATGTATTTCCGATACGTATCGCGATACATTTTTACAGATGTATTTTAGTATCAGTATTTTGGCTACTATTTTAATGTATCCCAGTATTTGTATTTCCAAATACATTTTCGAGTATTTCTGCCCAACCCTGATTGTATCTAACTGCTGCAAGGAACAAATTATCGTAAATATACCGTATTTACTATTTATGAACAAGGCCCTTGCGTTTACTTTCCACGCAGAACACATATACAGCCAATCATCGCGTTGCGCATAAATAACACAGCGAATAACTAGATCAAGAACACGATTTTCCATACAAATGCAATCTTCACAGATGGTATCTTCGCGCCAGGCCGTTATCTCTGTCCCGTAAACCGCTGGAACCATGCTGCCCATCGCGGTGATTGGCAATCCGCGTGCGCCGCGGAAAAGCGAACCCTCAGGTTTTCTTCATAAACAGTGCGGCTATTACTCGAGTAAATACGGTATTTGTTAAAAATTCCTACAGAAACAAACAAACGTGAATGACGTCACTTTAGAGACGCTAGCGTTGTCGTCACGTGATCATCGTCCCGTGACGTGAATGGACGCGTTGCCAGCAGGGCGGCGCTAAACGTCGAGGAGGCAGTAAGTAATAATACTCAAAGGGTAGCTGGAGCAATAAAATTAATTTATTGCTCTATCAATAAATTAATTTGCAAAAATTGTTTATTTTGTATTAAGTGATCTCGAGTTTGTTTCCTATTGCTATGTATAATATGATGTTATGCGCTATATAAAAATACAACAGAACAAGGGTGCTACATGAAACTAAAAAGACTACCCCTTATACAGCTTGTATTACCTTGCTTCAGCCATATTTGTATCAAAATACAAAAAACGTCTCCGCACCACTATGTGCAAGGGGGCTAGTTGATACACGATTACTATGTAAAAGCGCCGAAATATAAGAACAAAAATTAGGGCTGGTCACACCCGAGCGCTACTTTCAATTGAATTTTATTTAGAAAAACACGACCATATATGCACACTTAAATAAATTTCACTTATAAAAATTCCGATCTCCTTATCAGATAAAACGAGTGACGACGCATTGATGCAGTCGTCATCCCCTTATACCATGATTTTAAATCCCGCAAAGAACAAAATTTTCCCTCTTTGCATTTTTTTCTGTTTCTTTTTGCGTGTTCAAATTTTGTGTTTCATGTTGTAAATGATTGCACCGGAACCTATAACAGTGAGCATCCAAAATCCCCGAAGGCAACTAAAAAAAAAAATAAGATTTATATTCTCGCGTTCTTTTATTAGAGGGTGATTTCAGATAAGCTCGACAAAGAGTGACTGGTCGACATTTTTAAATCAACTGATGTTTTTTTTATGCCATCGTCTAGTGTCTGGTATAAACAAATTCACACTTATTATAAACAAATTCACACTTAGTTTGACCAGAAAAAACATTTAGGGACAGGAAAAATCGTAAGACATGAAGAGGTGGACAGTTACAATAACGCGCACTGATGCAGGGGCACGTTTGAAAGTGAATAACTGAAAGAATAAAATTAGAAGAATTCTATTACTTTCTGAAAACAAACTATATGTAAAGCTTGCTTGTAATATAAAGTGATATTATATATTTAAATTTTATTTATTTTTCTAAAAATTGCCAAACATGCCTGCTCGAACGACAAATGGCGAAATTTCGAGGCCTGTATCTCATGAAATAATTTAATCATAATCATATAATTTGCAGGTAGTATTCTACTTAGATATGGCTAATATTTAAAAAGATAAAGAAGGTATTTTAGTTGATGCGATAGTCAGGATATATTTAGGTAAACATGGGAAAAAATCAAGCAACGAAACATTCCGATGCAAAGAAAAAAAAATACCATCTTCAATTCGTTTTTAAAATTTGGGTACCCTGTCATACTCTATTTCGGCATTCATTTCTATTAAAACATGTTGCATTATTTGATTGAGAAAGAAAACACAACTCCCCAAAGTAGGGCCTTTTTTCAAAGCCTACAGTTAGCAGTGCCCTTATACGAGAAGTGACTCTGAGTTCCAGTTTCAGGCAACTAACACACATCTTTCATATATTTTTATTCAAATGAGGTCACTGAGAACTAGAGCGATCGGTCACACTCTAAAAGTGAGGAGAAACTATATACTGCATTTCACATACAGCGTACAAAGAGGTATCATACTAGAGACTAGTGGTTAGAAAAAAAGATGATTCAGTGTGAAGTTTTACCTTCCGGTATAATTTATATTTAAAATAAAAAACAACTTTACTTCCACACACAAAAATAAAGATAGAATACTAAAATTGTTTAGGTTAGTTATGTATTTCCGGGGTCAAACCATTTTAGGTGAGCGGTGCCACCGCGCCGGACTGTAAGAGGTTCGATACTCTCGGTGTACGAATAGATCGTGGCAAGCCGATATATTTTCTCCTGCGCAAGGATAACGTTTTGTGATTCTCATATGATGATTAGATAAACATTATAAGCTATCACCAAGTAAAAAAGTAGGTTAAATACCCCGCAAAGAAAAGTGTAATAAATAAGGTAACCCTGCATTCAAAATGAGTAGTCCTTGGGGCATCGAATTCGGCACTTCACACTAAAGCTTTCCTCGATGTACCCATTTAATAAAGTTTCTTCTAACCAGATCCGACTGTCCGTCCTACATATATGTCACAGTTTCCTTCTGTTGATGACTTTCGCAGCCGCCACGCGTACCAAGACTGAATGCCGGGAAAAACGCCGCACCCTCAGTCACTCTTCTTTTTTTTTTTTTGTTTGACAACACTGAACAAGTTTATTTTCGTCCGGATACGCAAGATGCACCCAGTTTCTCCAATAGAACGCTCATCATTGTCCTGGCCGTCTGAATTGCGTTTATTGAACGTTCTCTCAGGTCGTTCAGCGTGGTCTGGTGCTTCACGAGTCCGTCAACTCCGTCGCATTCATTTTCCCATGTCCAGATGCAGAAAATAACCACTGCGCTTGTGGGCAAATATTCTGTGCAAACTGGTGAAGCTTGTAGCCATTCTTAAAATGACTGGCGGCCCCGTCACTTACGTACGTCACGTGCGAGTATACCGCAACGTTGTTTTAAACCCACTCTTTCACTTTTTCTAGAGCCAAGCACGTGAGATCGACGTCGTCACACAGGTCCTCGCTGATGATAGCAACGCTGTTTGTAGATTTTCTTGTCGTCACTACACATGTAAATATCGTAACTTTTTTTGTTCAGTTGTGTGTCTGGACCATCGTGCTTCCTGACTTTGTCAGGAAGCACGATGGTCCAGCTTTCAGCAAAGTCAAAATGAAAGAAAATGCTCCCGCGTTGCATGCAGCTGCTTTTCATCGTAGACCGCTTTAGCTTGCGTTTCTTGCGGAAGGAATAAAATTTCGTTAGCCCAACGCCGGAATCAGGATGCTTGTCTTTGCATACACGAAATGCCTCTCGGATTGAGCTTGTCAGGAAGCGCTATGGCACGAACGTTTCCTCCCCGTCGAGCATGACAGAGATCACGTCCTTCTGGTTGGGACCTTGGCGCGAACATTGTGGCACGTCTTTCCTGAAGTACTCTAGGGCAGCTGACAGGTTCTCAGGGATCACCTTGCACCTCGTGTAATGATCCGGCTCATACCACAAGCCATGCTTTTCCTTACCTAAGACGTAAACACTGTCGCCATGTTAACCTTTTCTAAGGTTAACATGATGACAGTGTTTACGCTCTGTTGTATTTAGGCGGAGCTCGAGTATTTGGGGGTTCTGCTCTCTGTCGGTGTGCCTCTTTGTGCCTGATATTATCGCCCGCGAAGCCAGCGAGTGCGATGGCGACAGGCACGACTGCTCAGTAAACAGGCATCGGCGGCCATATTTTGCTGGTTGAAGCGAACCCCCTCACCCTTGACAGCGAGCGGGGAAATGCGCAAAAAGATTGTATCGGCCGTTTTGCCAGAACTAGCGACGAGGGTCGCCTGCTACTTCCGTCAACTATTGCGCCATAATCGTGATCTTCACGAGGAAATGATTGCTGCTAGCCACAGAACACTATCACACATACAGGGAATGCTAGAATATGTTTTTATTCTAAATATAAGTAAGGGTATATATAAGAGATAGAGATGGATATAGAGGGTAAGGGAGAGGAGCATATAGTGCCGTAGGAAAATAAAGTAAACAAAGTTCCCAGTGGCCGATGGCTGCAGGATCTTTTCTCGGATCACTAGTTCGTAATATGATAGCTCTTTGTACACAGTAGTTTCTCCTCAATTTTAGTGTGTGAACGATTTCTAGAGTTATCAATGGCCTCATCTGAATAAAAATATATATGAAAGATGTGTGTTAGTTTCCTGAAACTGGAACTCAGAGTCACTTCTCGTATAGAGCACTGCTAAGTGTAGGCTTTGAAAAAGGACCCTAATTTGGGGAGTTGTTTCTTCTTTCACAATCAACATAATGCAACATGTTTTTAATAGAAATGAATGCCGAAATACAGTATAACAGGGTACCGAAATTTAAAAAAAAATCGAGGGTGGTGTTTTTGTTCTTTATTTGCATCAGGATTTTTCGTTGTTTGATTTTTTTCCCATGTTTGCGTAAATATATTCCGACTATCGTATCACTAAAATACCTTATTTTTTGTAAATAATAGCCATATATCAGTAGAATACTATCTGCAAATTATATAATAATGATTAAATTATTTCGTGAGATACAGGCCTCGAAATTTCGCCATTTGTCGTTCGAGCAGGCATGTTTGACAATTTTTAGAAAACTAAATATTATCTTAAATAAATATTATTACTTTATATTACAAGCAAACTGTGCCCATAGTTTGCGTCTAAAAAGTATTAAAATTACTCTAAGGTTATCGTTTTAGTTATTCACTCTCAAACATGCCCCCTCCATCAGTGCGCGTTAATGCAACTGTCCACCTCTTCATGCCTTACGATTTTGTCCTGTCCAAAATATTTTTTCTCGTCAAAACTAAGTTTGGATTCGTTTATACCAGACACTAGACAATAGCATATAAAAACATCAGTTGATTTAAAAATGTCGACCAGCCACCCTTTGGTCGATCTTATCTGAAATCACCCTAGTGTATATGTGTTAAAAAATAAAAATGCAGCGCCATGTGTCTGTATTTCTACCTTTCTTCCGTATTTTGCGTAATTTGTTTACACTTACAAAAGCTTTTCATTACATTTATTTATAAATGACAGATATCAGCTACTTTATTCAATATTTTGTTCCAATTGACATGAACTAGCCGGCACTGTGAAGATGGCGAAAACGTTGTAATCAATTTGCTTTTAATGACCAAGTGAAAAGAGCATCTTTGGATTCGACATACGTTTCAGCAAGACGAGATTACAATTAAAAGGTTCTTGAGTGTTCTTATAATACAAAAGGGTTGATGCTTTCTTTTTGTTGTAACAACTACGACAGTCTTGGACATGTAACGAAAACTGATCGGCATCCCCGAAAACGATGTTTTGTTTGTGAAATAGAACGGGTAAAAATGAGAATGTCGTGTGCTTTGTTTTTTTCTGCCTCTACCTACGACAATTGCTCCCGGGGCATTGTTGGTGTACCGTAAATAAATACATCCATAAAAATATGTTATCACGTGCTTCGAGAACAATGTTTTTTCTGGTGTGAAGAGCAGGTTTTTTTATGCTGAAACATGGCATGAGCGCAGAAACATCGAGGCTAAGCTATGTTGAGTAAGTCTATTTTACTCTGGGGCGTTTGCATTGGGAGAAAAGGGGACTGAAGAGACAACTAATTTCCGCAGGCCTACCATGATGAGAATTAAACAAAAAAAAGAAACGAGTAGAATGTCTGTTTCAACACTCTTGAGAGCCGCCTGGGGCTTATTGGATATCCCAACTCGAACGCGAGCAAGCCAAGTTTACATCTCGTGAACGACCGCTTATTCTAGATTTTTTTACCCAGCTTTAATCTTGCTTTTGTAATGTGAAAAGTTAAATGAACATTATTAAAAGTAGCAACTAACGTTGTCGCGGTTTTTTTTTATTTCGTCTTAATGTTTTTTTTTTATTCGCCATGAGGAGAAAAACTTGTATCTTTTTGAAGTTTGAAATTAACATTGTTGAGGACTTCGAATAATTAATCAGAAATATATAAACGCATGTTTATATGAAATTACCCTTTTAACAATTTTATTTTATTTATTCTGACGGAAGGACAGTTTTTTTCTTTTCGCAGGAATGGAAGGAATAAAACGGTAATGAAAAAAAGATGGTTTGAAGATCAACATATTATGTGAAGTAAAAGGTTTAGATTGTCGCGTTTGAGTGACATTCAGTGAACAGCTCATGCTTGTTTTTATTTCGAAATTAGTTTGGCACTGGTTATTGTCGAGTTTTAATACGCATAATTCCTTCGATTACTGGTCATGAAGACGGAAATCGAAAAGTGTAAAATCTGGATGAAATGCTAAACAAAGTTTTAGAGGCATCTTTATTTTCTTTGTCAGCAACCGACTTTAACGTCCAAACTTGAGATGTGAGCATATTTGTGGCGCATATTTTGAGAGTCGTTGCAGAGCGTGTCTTCACAGAATCCCCAAAGCATGTTTTCCTAGACAATAAGAAAGTGAAGTCCGAGGCGCGCGTCGAATCGTACTTCTACGCTCCCTTTCGAGGCGTATTTTACACCCGCTTGCCGAGACGACTAGTCCAAGCGGCTGGGTCTTATCACGAACATTTCTCCAGCCCGGAAATTTTCCCTAGCGCTTTGGAATAGCTCCCCTCTGGGGATCAACTCAAAGTATACAGAGGCTCACTCTCGGCATCACCGGGAGTTATATCGACTTTTGTTTTTACGAAAATCGTAGCAGGCCGTTTGCAAGGCACGCAGCGGATTATGGGGACCTCTTGTCATCTCTATTTGTTATCCCGCAGCATCTGCCGGCCGGCTCTGACGATAGTGAAAGAGTGACTTACAAGATTGACATTTCCCTAGATAATAACACGGTGGTACTAGATTTTCGAGCTCACCCAATGGAGGTCAGGGAAAGTAATGGTGCTTGAATCACGTCTCCGACTGATGCGTTCACCGCGTCAAAAAGAACATGTGGTCCCCCGATTTCCGCATGGTGACGCCATAGAAGTGTCATGCTGCCGACGGTTGCGATCCTGGCGGTGTCTGAGCAGAGGTGGCGGATGTGGCAGACGGCTGTTCTGCTGCAGATCGCACTCCAGTGTGGCAGCCCCGGAAGCTACAGCAGCCGGAAGTTGGGACGCCGCGATGACAGCGACACTCGCGTTCGTTCGGGCTTTTCGCCAATATTTCTAAGACCAAGACTGCGACATCCGACTGCATGGCACCCCGGATATAGTGACCTTATTTGTTGCCCTTTCGAGACTATTTTTGATGTACTGGAGAAGCTAAACTCACCATTCGGAGACGCGCTCCAGGTACCATATATAGAGAGGGACGGACTTTACACAAGAGCTGCGTTAGCTTTCGGTTGGGTCTAGAGTCCTGCCTAATTGAACACGAATCGTAGCCGGACGCCGACGCGCCATCTGTTGCCCGTTATGTTCCCCACGATGAATTCCGGTACATGGCAAAGCAAATTGAGCACTACTGCCGCGTTGTATCGGAGATGTTAGCGTAGCGAAGTTTCTTGTCTTTTCTCGCCAGCCCGCCTGCGTTTTTTCTCGTCGTCTGCTGCAGCAGGTTCTATTCAGGATACTTCCATTAATTATTTCAGCGTCAGGGAGGTTGCATCGCGTCTTGCAAAAAGGGCTTGTTGGATCCCATGACGAACCTCATGGGTAAATAAACAGGTGCCTCCATGATCTACTAAGATTTTGCCGAAGGCTCAATTATCTGGCTCCTCGGGTAAAAGTGCCATGACCGGCCATCCAAGCAAGTGGATTGATTTGTTTTAACTGTATTTATTGGCAGCCCCTTTGTTACAGGGGGCCGCTTGCCGGAAGTTTCCTTTTAGGGTATGCTAAACGCTAGCTCCACTGGCCTCCCCCCCCTCCCCAAGTGTCCGGTGAATACTAGCCGAGTCCTTCGTATGCTGGATCGGTTGGATTTATTGGATCGGCGTGGGTGGATCCCAAGAGGCAGGCTTGTTTCTGAACCGCCTGCACATCGACATACCTATCGGCTAAAAGCGGAAATGTATTCTTTGCCGAGCGCTAATAAGATGCCCGCCAGTCGGAACTGACCTCGTCCTGCGTTTTATAAGCTGCCGATGACCATAGCAAATATTACGTGTACCGATGTAAGTAACGGTAGTGGTTTCGGTATAGTGGCAATATCGTTGAGGCGCCTCATCCAGGCAGGGAGTAACCAAATTTTCCCAGGAAACAATATACCAGGCCCGCAAGAACCAGGTTAATTCGAGCAAAGGAAGCTTTTTTCAACGGTTCAAGTTGGCTACTGCAGGCCCAAGGTAGCGGATATTAAAAAAAAGTAGAATCTCAAATAAAATGTTTGCATTTAAAACAATTATTGTCGGGCTAAGGGTATTACTCTTTTAGCTTTTCTTTTTATAGAGTTGCCGTGATCACCAAGTTGGCCGTCATCTAGTTAGTAAAGAGAGAGTGCCGGTCTGTTGGCCCGTAAAGCACGCTCTGTCAGCACCACCCACACTCAATTCGATTTGATTTCACAAGGCCTCAAAGAATGTGGTGAAGTGACATTGTTCTGAAACGAAGCTTGAATGTATCGGTATTCTCTACTATACTCTATATATTAATTTACCCCAGTCCAACCTTTGAGGTACATTATGATATGGTGTAGAGCCGTTCAGGTTCTGAGCACGTCGTGCTTTCCATGTATTAGTCCCGCGATGTTTCCCATGCGCCATCCTACGGTTCCTCGATGTGGCGTCAACGTGACGTCACGAGTTGTGATCCTGGCAACTTTATCATCATTTGTCGGCTGACCAGTTGGACTGGTGTACTTAAATTCATAAAGGAAGCTTGGGGTACTCGAGTTCTTAAACCGTTTACGTTGACAGCCTGAACTTATTCCTATTTCCGCCGATGCAATCCGAAATAATCTCTTCGAAGACGTCATAGTGAGTATTTTACTACTCGTGCAAAGCGAACCAAGCATACAGCATGTGCCCAAACAAATGTGAGATTTAAGTCCGGTTCACGCATGTGCGTTTGACCGTGCCGAGCGCCTCAAGTGTGTTGTGATCTCAGTCAGTTATTAAACGTTTTGTAAATGGGTTAAGTCAAGACTGCTTGATAGCTGTCATCTAGCCTTGAAGGGGAAGTCAATGTGGATATGGGTAGGGGAAGAAGACATTTAGATGAAGTGACAGAGGTTTGCATAATGTACGTGGCTTAACAATGAGGTAAATAATTTTTTTGCTTTGTATGTTAACAATTCTTGGTTTTGTCCACACGCTCTTTTTCGGGGTCTTACTGCCAGGCCAGGTCTTGTAGAGCTGCATGATTTTGCTCGTTGGTTCCCCAGCAGTCGCGTACGAGGTGCTGGCAAGTAGCCGGCACCCTGCATGTTCCGCAGAGAGGGTCTGGGCCGGGATCATCTGGCGACATCGGTTTGCGGAAGTTAAAGCGATATGCGTGTTTGAATTCGTCAGATGCACACGCACTCCCACCTGGATCTACTGCCCACTGTACGGCGAACAGTTCTGCTGTCTTTGTGCTAGTTGTCGACTTCGTGTTTGCAGTGTGCTTGGTTGGAGCTCTGTAAGAACCAGACTACGGCTGTCCTCCAGTCTGGGATCTGAACGCATCTGTATATAGTATTTTCATGTCGTCGCGCGCTCTCAAGTTCTTTGAAATGTTTCTTTGCCGCGGTTGGAGGAAGTTTATTGTGTATTTAGCCCTGGGTTTCGGGCGTGGGTTGAAGAGAGCCGATTAAATTGTTCTTCCACGGGGGTGGAGGTTTTTGATTGCTAGTAATACACCACTGTCTCCTTGCCTAGTATTTTTAGCATGACGCGGCTGCGCCAAGTTTTCTCTGGCATGTTGTAATGGCGGACCTTCATTTTCTGTGCGATCTCTTCAATGCTGTTCATCTGCTCCGCTGCTTGGCGAAGTTCTTTGACGGGAGTAAATTTCGGCTGAATTGTAAGGACCCTCATGACGGACTTGTTGAGATGATCGAGTCTCTCGTTCTGTGTCGCTTTGAGCAGAAGATAGTTTACTCCGTAAACTGCTTTGGAGACTAGCAATTTTCAGACCAACTTTGAAAGGTAGGTTTTGGGATATTCATGAAATTATCGTAATGCCTTTAAGGAGGTTGAGTCAGTCTTTTCATTATTTTCTAACAACTCGCACACTGAAGCAGCCTACAGGGCAAACCTGGAACACTTCCAAACTGCGTATAAGTTAACTGCAGTTTTTGGAGAATTAGTCGAGACCAATTTAACGTACCATTTATGAGGAATAGTCGCTTATATCATTGCCAGAATTACCTCAAGTCCACGGTAAAAGAATGCTGCCTAAAATGAAAAGATAAATATCCATGCATAAGAGACGTATTCCAGCGCTGTCCGATAGACAGCGCCAGAGGACCATCGGGTGTTTGAGATCACCACATACTCGGCGAAATCAGCACAGTCAAACGCACATGTACGAACAATCCCATCAGTTTTGCCTGCCCGCTGAAGACACTACCTTGTGTGGTCAACATTACCTTTGCTCTGTATCTTAGTTCAAAGCCCGGCCATCATCAGTGATCTTCCGGATAGAGCAGGCTCACGTTCAGAGAGTAACACGTCGTCCGCTTTAATTTGGGTCCATACACGGCGGTGCTCTGTGTCCTTAGAATGTCCGTCAGCGAGGATGAGAACTGTCAGATGGGAACCGGAATCAGACAGGTAGACCTGATTTCTCAACTTCTCAATACGGAATTAGACGCTCTCATTCTACTGTGGCAAGCCAACCAATAGTGAATAGAAACATTACCCTGCTCCGCAGGTTAATGAGGGGGCATTAATTGCAAGTTTATTTTTGTAGAAGATTCGCGATCCTGGAGTTATGAATATCAGACTCTCCAATCCCGACCGAATTAAGTTTCAGGTTTATGAATCGGTGTTTTGATGGGTATTTCATAGACGTTTAAGATTGAAGAGTTTCGTAAAATCTTAAAAGGAGAGCGCATGCCGAGTGTAATGCACAAAGTAGGAACGGCGAGCTGATTCGGAGATAGTTTAAAATGGTTCTTGGTTCTAAGGATTTCCGAATTCCCGGTAAACTGAAAACTAATCAGTCACACTTACCAAAGCCGATCTAGGATGGTTTTGGAGGTATCTCTTTATAGGAAAGTTGAAGGAAGGAATAATTTATTTACCAAGTTACAAGGATGACGTGTCTTTGCGCGTACTTGGAATGGTTTAACTGAAAAAAAAAATATGTATGTATTTTCAAATCTTGAAGCATTCTTTTTTACCCCATATTTTGCATAGAATGAGTATTCTAGCAAATAAATAAATACGGACAAAATTATTGCTCAAGCTACATGTTTTGAGGATTTTTGAAAACAGAACTTTGGTGACGATGCGTTGCGAGCGCGAGGGTCAAGCGCGGGGCCAATGCAAGGGGCACGAGTGCGTGGCGGTGGGACAGGACATTTCAGTTATAGAGTCGTGAGCCGCCGAACACCAGGCTTGAAAAGTAAACAGTCCTCCAGCACGACTAGGTTCCTTTCTCTGGAAAATTATCAAGTGGGAATACCACAATGTGAATTCGCGATATAAAAAATAGAAAAAAAGTGGTGAACATTTTTTTTTCTGAATCCACCTCAAGAAATTGCAAGATTTGCTCACCACGTTTCCGTGACGTCTCAAGCGGATACATCGACGTCAAAGTTTGTCGGAATCAAATCTTTTTTATTTTTTATACCGTTTGAATTTTTTATACCACCATGGGCAGGGAGAACGTTGCAAACAAAGGTACCGGAATTGATTCACCTGGGACACTCTTGGTGATGTTTGAGGCAGCTTGTGTCAATTCGGTGATTTGTAAGATGTGTAGTAGGCATTTGGCGAGCGAGCACTACATATGTGTTGCTTAAGAAATTATCATTGCTAAAGAAACCAAAGTTTATTACATATTTGCTCCAATGGTTGTTGAAACTACCCTCGTAACCGCACCCGACAATTCTAATATTTTTCAAAACATCGCGTCCGTCTGGGGAAAGAAAGTGGCGTCTGCATCTAAATCTTCAGAGTTCCAGTTTCGTTGATCGTCGTGTTGAGAGCAATGTCAATAAAAATCAAGCTCAGGTATCGTTAGCAGACGTTTCGTCTGCTCACGCAAGCAAAGAAAGGGACTTGTTTGCTATGAAGTCTCATTGGCAGACGAAATTAAACGAAGAAAATAACTTGACGTATTCTGCTAACAATAATAGGGGAGGTGGATTGTTTTCTCTGTGCCCATGGCACCTTAAAAAACGTAGGGCTTGGCGAACCCCGCTATTGCCGCTCCTCATTAAATGATATAAGCCGTATACCCTGTTATGCCGACCTCAAGAACCGTGAGGAGAAGGAGGGAAGGTACCGAGGGAGGGATCTCCTCTCCCGCCGGCCATCATCCTCCACTAAATCCTCCTCCATCTTCCATAGCCGTCCGCCGCCAGATCCTTCTCCCAAGCATCCACTCCTTTAATCAGCCCATCCTCCTCCTCCCGCCGCGTCGGCATCCACGTCCTACCTCCTCCTATCCTAAGGACCTTCATTCTCCGTCTCCCTCAGACGCTCAAAAGCATCCGCCTCGTGCCTCCGATTCCAACCAACATCCTCCGCCGCCGCCTGCCGCCAACTCATCCTTCCGCTCGGCGCATTATGGAACAATGCGCATAATACTCCACTCGTTTTCGTCGACGGCTGACAAACGGGTATACGGTTCCGCGATAAAAAAATGAAAGACGTTTAGAACACCCTGTAATGCCGAATTAGAGCGCAGCTCTTGAGGAGGACGGAGGAGGGAAGAGTACTGAGGGGAGGGTATACCCCTGCTCCCTCCTCCGCCCCTCCTCATCCTCCCTGCTAATCCTCCTCACCTCCTCTTCCTCCTCGTCGTCGTCATCCTCCTTTCCCCTCCTCCTCCTCCTTCACCTCCTCCTCCTCACCTCATCCTTCAAGCTCCTCGTCTCCTCCTCTCCTCCTCCTCCCTCTTCCCTTCTCATCTTTCCCTCCCCTCCTCCACCTCCTCCTCCTCCCTCCTCCGCTTCCTCCGGTCCTCCTTCTCCCCCTCCTCCCCTCCCCCTCTCTCCTTCCTCCTCGCACGGTGCATCATGGGAAATATCCCATAATGCACCGCGCGGAACCCTCGTGACGTCACACGTGGCGTCAGGTGTGACGTCACGAGGGTCCGGCGTGGTGCATTATGGGGCATTTCCAATAATGCACCGCGCGGTTACGCCGACGGCGACGCCGACGCCGCTCAAGCTGGGAAACGTGCGTCTAAGAGCTGCGCTCTCAAACGCCAAAGGAAAAGAAAACGGAAAAAGAACCAGGACCTGTGCTTCTTAAGCCGACGGTGGCTGTAGTAGATTGTCTTGGGAGTGCTGACAACAAACCGGCAAACATTAGGGAAGCCTTGTGGTGGCAGTCTCAAAAGCACACTTGTGCCTCTCATTTCCCAATTTATTGGCAATTGTACTTGCATGGTCTAAACATTCAAGTATTACTGTTACGACTTGACCGCCGTAAAGTTAACATACTAATTATTTTATTACTTTACTCGATTACTTTAGCGTAACTCGAAAGAAACAAGCAAAGACATCCAACGTCTACTGCGTGCGTGAGAGGCAAAATGTTTGGTCCCGTCAAATATAAAGCTATAATAAAATACACTCCGTACCATCTACGCTTTTTAATCATACATAGTGAACCTGAGACTGGGGCTATGTATGTCTACACCAGCTCGCCTGCACTTTGACCATCTTTTCGTACGCTTTTAACTTCATAGATGTAGGAGGAAGAAACTACAAAGTTCTGAACGGCTTAATTACGTGTTCGAAGTAAATGTGCCTTGAGCTGTCACCCAGGACTCTACTGTAACACAAGAACACGCGAGCAATAGCACTTGGGCGATGTAGACACGCATATCATTTGAAATAACCCGAATTCGGTACGAACGAGCGGCATTACACTATTCTTTTGAATATATGTTTTTGTATGGCTACCCAAATAAGAGCTATTTTACCTACTAAAGCTGAACGACAATAAGGTCAAGATCTGGTGCTTGCGTTTGGGTACCACTCGAAGACTGCAGCTTGAATAAAGGTTGATATCCAATCAAATGAGCCACTTGACCATATTTCTTGATCACCGAACTCTATAAGAACGCATACTTCACACAAAATATTTATGCAAAATTCCAGCTGAACTGATTACTTCGTCTATAAATTATCAGAGAGCACCATTGTCCGTGACCAGCAGACTTACACGTCTCACGCGTTACAGCCGTCCCAGGCTGTCTTAAAGGTAACTCCGCTCAATTCCGAAAATTTGGTTACATTGATTCCATTTCACAAAGCACAGCTAAACAACTCTACCTACGTCTTCGGATTCGCGAAATGTGGAATTTTATTTGTGTAATCTTAATTTAAACATCGGCAGATACCCAAACCGAAACTTTGGTTGCGTCAGGCAACATTGGCCTCGTGTCGTCAGAGTCATGGCCACGTAACGTCGAACAACGTGGTCTTGTGACGTTCGTGGGGGCGAGGTACAGGTCACGCGACGCGGGCAGGTCGCTTCGCATGGCGTGGACGGTGATGGCCCGGGGGAGAGGGGAAAGGGGAGAAGACGAAATAGGAGAGGGGAGCGGAGAAACAGACCGATAAGCGCGCAGGGCAGCGCAAACTAGCGCATCCGTGTTACGGTGATCACGTGGACGCCGTTGAGCCAACACCGGGAGTAGAAACTCATGCCGTCATCGTTCAATTTCGCTATGAGAAGTAAAAACAAACAAAACGTGAGAATGACGTAGACATGCCTCTGACGTAGTGGCTCAACGTTGGCCGCTCCAACTCCGTCGCATTGACTGCGCTGACAATTGCGGCTCGCGTCGCACGCTAGAGTTGGCAGATTTCGGCGGCTTGCCTCATTTGAAAGGTTGCTGGCCAGTTTATTAAATATATAGACGGAATTAGATCGTAAAATTTGACATGGGGTCTTCCTATATGATACTGAAGAGGGCTGCATAGTTTTCTAAATAATAAAAATGAAGCGGAGTCGCCCTTTAAATAATGCCGATGTCAGCCATTGCTTGTTCTCGGGAAACTCAGATGTGTTTTTGTTTTTGTAAGCCTTAAGTTTCGGTGAAACTCCCGGCATGCATAATGCGAAGATTCAGGGTCTGAAACCTTTTCGGCAGTATTTCTCTGACACCTTAATCTGCACTGCTCTGCTGTGAAAGTGTCGATACTTCTGGTTGCTTCGCCTAGCTCTATCTCCGTTTAAACTGGCAACAGGGCTGAAGCCAGGTTTTTTTGTTTTTTTTATCAATAAACGGCTTATACCGCACACCTGACGTTTCTCCAACACGCACCCACTAGTCCGAAGTCACGTGGCAAAAGGCAAAGAGCTGACTGGTCAAGCCAGTGTTTAGCTTTTACAACACTGTCTAGGTTGAGCTGAGGCAGGGTCCTATCAGTGGCCTTTCGCGTATGCGGGGTGGACGCGCGAACGGACGTTCCCTGTTACTTACAGTTTTGTATGATAATATAAAAATAAAAATGAAAAAATGCAGATTGGCTTCAGGGGACAGAGCCGGGGGGGGGGGGGACATGGCGTACATGTGCAGAACGATCCTCATTAAACACACGCACAATTTTATGGGCCATTCGCTTTTTTTTGTACGCTCGAACCAGTCCGTTTGTTTTTCAAGATGTCAAGCCTGTTGCGTCCTTACAGACAGTAAAATCCGTCCATCCTGGATGAGGGTAAGAATGAGCCCGGAAACTGGCTCTGAGTTGTCGTGCTTTCGATAAATATTTTTTTTTCGAACGCCTAGCGGATGCTGTCTTTGAGTTCCATGTACCGCTCTTCTTACGAATTCTGTCTCTTTTTCACGGAACGGAAGAAATTTAATAAATATTTTAAGTAATTTGTCATTTAACAAATAACAGAATTACATTGCGAAAATTATTTTCAAAAATATAATAGGTTGCGAGTAATTCCGTTAGTTGTAACGAATTAATTGGAAGTCAGCAGAGAGGCTCCAATATTTCCGAAATAATGGCGGGATTGGAGAACAATATCAGCTAAATCAAACGGCCTCCTCTTCGTGATTAAAAAGAGACGTTCAGAGGACCAACTGGTCAGAATGAATTCCTCGCTTTCTGCTCCGTACTTCTCAACAAGCTTGCATTTCTTGGTGAACTGAATCTGAGCAGTGCCGCCATTGGAAAGTAAGGTTTGGATCTGCACAGGGTGGGAGACCGACTTTTGAACAGGGCCTCGGGGTGCAAGCCGGGGGAACATGGCAAACATGGTGGCTATTGCCATAGGTTCTGGCTACAGCCGATAAGAACACAGAAGAATAAACCGCGAAGCGAGAGGCGTGCACATAAAAAGATACGCCCAACATTTTTTTCAACTGTTATTGACTACAGCTAGGAAGCGCGGCATCTTTAGCGAGGGTTAAAATACTAAAAAAGCAATAAATAAATAACAAAATCCTTGTCTTTCAATAAAGTTGGGGTTTGGGCTAGCTGGTTTTTCTTTATGCCTATTCATTGTGCGCCTTTCGTGTGTGAGTGTCGTCCTTCTTTGTCCAAGTATGTAAACCTTAGCAACGCAGAACAAAAATAATGCTTGACTACCGTGTGGCATAGAGCATAGACAAAATGCAACGTTCGTCATTCGACGCACGAGCTGAACCTGTTTTGTTTTATGGACTGCACACCCCTCGAAGAGAGTCTCGTTAGATTTTGTGAGCCGGATTTGCATTGAGAAAATGGCTTGTGCGTGGCATACGCGCACGAGGGATACTTTGGAGGACTTCCGGAATGTGAGGTGGCAGTCACGGTTCAGATCACGCGCCACACAAAAGCCATTTACATCAGGCTTTGGTCGAAGGAGATCGCAAATCCGATCTGTGTAGGCAGCTCGACGTAGAGGAGCGCACGGTCGCTGCCCGAACTGCCAGGGCACGAATTGGGACGCATCTGCATCAGCGGGACATGCAGATCCTCGGCCACGGATTGATGTGCTCTGTGTCGTAGCGTAAGTCAATATTTCTCAAACTGCGAGTAGCAAACCCAAGAGGGGTCGCGTCAGGTTCAATGAGAGGTACCGAAGCCGTTTAGGATGTTAAAAAAAATGCGAACTTTGTTTTTCTTTGGTGGCATAGATGAAAATAAGGTTCAGGTCGGAATTCAATATCGCGGTGCAACTGAGAGTTGCAAGATGTAAACTCCGTTCTTGTTAAAAAAAGAAAAAAGAAAAGTAGCAAACAGGCTTGCTTTTGTCGCTGCAAACAGTCATCCCTGCTGACTTCTTTTTTTTCGTATTCCGAGGGTTTCTAGCCAAGTAGATTGAATGTTAACATTAATTATCCCCTATACTTAAACGCTAATCGCATATATTAATCTTCATGCACTTAAATCAAAAAGCTGGTTGCATCGCGAAAAGTCGAAGTGGAGAAGCGACGTGATCTTTTAAATTTTAGATGGGCTGGAGGATATCAGAGTCTAAGAAGCACTGCGGTAAGTCTTAAAACACGAGTCAGGGCGGATGTTTCTGCACACAAAACCACTCTTTTTAAATGTATTTTTTAATGATAGAGGTGATTTTGTAAAACGTATCAACAGAAAGGCGTCATACAATTGTTACAGCAATATACGTCATGGACGAGCTTTTGCCGCGGGCCACACGTTTGTATTTCGCGTACGTCGTGACCCGCTAAATTAAGCGGAAAAATACCTACGTTACGTTTCGCAACAATCACATCGCCGCGACATTGTGTCACATGTCCTCATGTCACATCTTTCCCGCTTACTTGGAGGTGAATTTCTCCCATACGTTTGGGGACATATAGTGCCATGTGAGTGACGCTGTCACTTAACATCACAGTGTGACACACACACCGTCCACACGCAAAACGTAAAACAGGCAATATAACAGTGTGCAGCAGTTGCAACATCTCCGCTGTCGCGGCAGTTTGTACGCAGTACAAGAAAATAACCGAATTTGTTTTTTCTAATATGTTTATTATATTCGTGTACAAGTTATGTTGTTTCTGTTCAAGTATTTTTTTTCTTGTGCCCATTTTGCCAAATGTAGGGGGTGGATGACTGACAAGATGGAATATTCCAGCTTTTTGCTCTGTACCGAAATTTGATTTGGACTGTACAAGCAGTAAAGCGAAATGATTTGAATCAAATATTTTTGATCCTGCACAACTTTCAAATAAAGCAAATCTCGCGGGTGCCAGAAGCACTAATCCTGCTGCAGTCTTCGAGAAAAGCCGAAGAGAACAGTCTTGGCCTCAGGTATGAACGAGAATTGAAACTGAAAACCGATAAAACAAAATTAACTGTTTTTAGCAAAAAAAGGGTAATTTTATTTTGCTCTTGAGAGTAATTCTTCCGATAGGGCAACTCAGCATTGTTATTAGGTTTCCAGAGTGCACAAAAACAAACATTTGAAGTAACATTTGTGAGCTTTCCATATGGAACTCTAGCGAATAAATCGTACTTTCTAAATGGTTGTTCTAATAACCTAGTATTTGTTTTATACACCAATACAGCGTACACAGGCTTAAATAAACAAGTGGTGTTAAAACTAGTATTGCATATGCTAATTAAGTACCTTAAATGTAATATTCACAAAGTTTCCCCGCAAACACGTTTTTGTCGCCCTTCAATGACGCTCAAGGCCAATCGTAACTTCTTCACAACTTGTATGAGGCACATAATCTATTTAAGACTATGAAGGATTTGTTTTTAAGATACAAACAATTATTCAATGGTTTTAAATAGGGTTCCGTGCGTTCAGCAAATACCGATAAACCCCGATAAATAATCCTTCAGGCAGGTTTCGTGAAAATTGGAGAAAACCCGAAAACGCTAAGCTTGAAACGGTTTACTTATAAGAAGCATTCGAGCTTCAGATGAAAAAAAGAACACTTGGTTCACAGCTTCATGTTTTTTGTTTTCAGTTCACCATAACATTGAGTTGTCCGCAAGGTTTCTTCTGCCTCCTTGCAAAGCACGAATATTAGTTGTTTTTATGTTTTTCTTCTTAAGATGGGCTCTTCCCACTATTTTAAATGACGTTCGTTGTTGATGCTATAATAATTGATGTTGTAGTTCTAAATGTTGTTGTAGTTGATGATGTTGTATCTGACGCTGTAGGGCGTCCGTTGTCCATGTTGCCAAATCCCTGAAAAAGATTGCCCGCCGCCCGATGGAATTGAACCTGGGTCCGCTTTATGCAGAGCAGAGGCATTACCACTGATCTAAGCCACAAAACTAAATAACCCGCTCTAACCTTAGGGTTTGGTATAGTACCCAAGGCTCACTGCACGCCTCCTCTTAAAAAAGAATAGCCTGTAACAAAATGCCATCGTAGCACTGTCAATGGCAAGAGCTCGTGTCGAAAGACGTGCTATGTCACGCTCCGGAACAAAACAGAAACAAAAGCGGTCTAAACGAAATGAAGCAAAACAAAAGCGTTTGGAACGAAACAGACGCCCATTTTGTTCCAAACGCTTTAGTTCACGCACCACACTGGCCCACGGTGTGTAGTCGGAACGCCAATGCCCCGTGACTTCGTCGTGACGGGTCGCAGCTGTGGCTGCGACTGTATTATGCAGAGCGCAAGTTCGTCTGCGTCTTGCACAGGGGTTACGATGATGTCAGAAGGCCGAGTACTTATTGGTTGATTGGACCGATATAGTGGGTAGAGCTCGAAGCATCTAGAATTGAGGTTTACCCACTATACTTCGAATCTAAGCCAATCAGAGCTCGGCATCGCTCTGACGTCCCTGCAACTCCTGCGAAAAAAGCAGACGACTTCCTCTCCCATAGATTAACAGAAGATCTGTGTTTTTTAATCGGTACGGGAATGTTTTTTTTTTTTTCAAGTTTTCAGGTCACTTGTACTTTACCGGGAGCTTGGGGTGTTCTAAGTTTTTCAGAAAAGCCCCTATACACCTCGATGTTTCGTCATACACAAAAAGTGAAACCGAAAAACACCGAATTTGGGGTGGAGAAATAAAACCCTGAAAAATACCCCCAAATTCGATGGACGGACCATTAAGGCCGCAAACGCGGAGCCCTAGTTAGAAAACGGACTTGGGCTACCCAGTTTTATTTTTACAAAATCAACCGAGATACCGCCAGGAACACCACACGTTAAGGGTTCTAAGACTACGCTCGAACAAATTGGTCGCCACAAGCAAACACAAAATAAACAGAGCCTGGCTGGTCAACTTAGCGAATAGAAGATTACACCAGAGCGTGACGTAATCGCAGAGTACGTAATTCTCCAGACGCAAATGGGGGTTTATTTTTACGGGCCTAAGATATGCAGTCTTTCTTTGCCTTACAATGGAGCTCTCGATCCTAGGAACCTCCACCCGCGTAAACAAATTGTCGAAGACATCCTCCCCTGCAAGCGTTACGAGGCTTGGGATTGTTTGCGGCTTTGTGATGCAGACGCCCACCCTAGAGCACCAAGTGGGTCGGTGCGGGATTACAGTCCTTTGTGACTCGCCAACCCGCAGCACCTCGTCAGCACAACAAAGGGTATTTCGCCGGCCATCTGTTCTAGCGGAGGTGTTCATTTTTGGACGAGGCAAGCACACTCCCTGACATCTCAATTAAGAAACGCGGAGCGTCTACTTCACCGTAGAACATTTGGGGGTGCCACTCGCTCAAGTCTGCGGTGGGAGCGTGGAGAATGGCGAGGCCGGAGTGTGTTTACACCTAAAAAGATATAATCTGCGCTATGGTAATTATTATGATGGAACGTCCCACTCACTGCCACCGCGCTGACTGATCTTTATTTTGGCGGGGGGGGGATGCAATTTTATTTTTACTGTTTTTATTTGTCGAACTCCTTAGGTAGATATGAGCTCTTGGCTCTTCCAAGGGTTTCTTTGCTGGATGGTAGGCGTTCTATATTTCTTGCAAGTTTAGAGTCACCGCCAGCTTCAGAAAAACAGTGCCTGACGAATGCCCAGCATCTTGTTATCACTCTGCAACCAATGATATGGCCTCATTTGTCGATAAGAAAGCAAAAGAGCGAATCACGAGGCAAGAACTTCGCCCCAACAACGTTTATTAAGAAAACTGACAGTGACTGTCGATAACAAGGCCGCACTATTGCATTTTATGACGTCATCTGCTGGAGGCCAGCCCGGGGTGCAAATTAGACACGAGGACTGTGTCGGCGTTTGGCTCTGCCTCGTGTCCAACCAGTGAGAATCCGAGTCCCAGCCAAGCGCTGACGCTGCACTCGTGTTTTATCGCGATCTATAAGTGTATAACTCGTGTTTAATCGCGATCTATATCTTACAAACTAAAATCTGTCACGTTTATTTTTTTGTAGAGCGTGGGGTCGGCCAGTCACAACAAATATATACGGAGCTTGTCCAGCAAAAAAAATGAAAATATCCCCTTCCTCAAAAAGAAAAAGAAAAAAAGGGGGTTTACACCCAAAACAAGCTCTACAATTTAACGATAATCATGCTAAACAACATTCTCTTTGAGTCCCCGCAGATTTCACTGCGAGTCAAGCCATTTCTCGCGCATGGCTATTCCCTTGTAGTGTTAGTAGATTGTAGTAAGCTACAAGTCTTGCGAGAATCAGACCGGTCGTACTAGAATATAGTGTTTGGCTCAGGTCTTGGCTTCTCGTGAAAGTAGGCACGCTTCACGTTTTGCTGTGTAGATCTTCTCGCAGTGTCCGATCGACGTATCCATTCAAAGTTCCAAACAAACACAAAAAATGCACTTTGAAAAAAAAAAAAATGTGAGGCCATTTTTTAAACGGAACACGAAGAGAGCCGATCGCGGTAAACAAAAGAAGGATCCCTGCGGTCGACAAGCCTGTGAATACGATGAGATTAGGAAAAAAAAGTGACTTTCCCAGGAACGGTTTACGAGGGACAATTTATATTTTTATATCTCGTTGTATTCTGCTCTGCGTCATTTATTGAGGTGTTTTTGTTTTATTTTTTACTGTCCGCCGTGATTATCCGTCTTCATGTTCTGAAAAGCAAAAGTGAATTCACGGGTTTATTTGGGATGTGTGTTATTTTACATCTAAACATTCCTCGTCACAATGTGTGATTAAAAATTAAAAATAAGTAGGTTTTTCAATTAAAAACGCCGTTTCAATACATTGCCTGGCACGTGGCTCCGACCAGTGTGCATGATCAACTTATTCCGCCCAAACATTAGAAGTGGCCCCGTAAGAGCAACAAATGACGTCACAAGACACATAGTGTCATGCAGTCGGATGTCGCGATCCTGGCGGTTGGTCCTTGAAGTTCCGGCAAAACTCACGAGCAAACGCGAGCGTCGCCGTCGACCATGGAGATAGCAAGAAGAGGAGGCAACATGCCCGCTCGAGCCATCCAAACGAGAAAATCCCGAGTGAAGCCGGAAGCAGAAGTCGCAGTCGGTGGAACCGCCCCTCAGGGGCACCCAAGTAGTGTCCTTTCCGCCCAATGGCGTCTCTTGGTTTTGCTCGTTTTTGGTCGTTGTTGTGGGCGTGTTCCTCCAAACCGCAAGTCTCCCCGGCCTCACCTTTGGTGGCGTCATGTCGTCTCCAGAAGCGTCCTACCTCCTTGCCGTCGTCACAACGTCCAAACTTCAAACTACAGACGCTTCCGTTTGACTGTCAAGCTGAACAACGACCTACAGAAGATCGGGCACCTGCCATATCTACCACCGCTACCGTGACACTGCCAGGATCGCGACGACCGGCGATCAGAGTGACACTTTTATGACATCATCAACCTGAAATCGAGGGACCGCTTCTTTTTTTCTTGTTGGGACAAGGTGAACACATTAATTGGAGTCGCGTTCCCAGCACCATATAGTTTCACTTAAAAAACACCGGTATACAGCAACAAATTACAAACTCAAGCGTATGTCCCTTTCTCTGAATTTACATAATAAAGAAGAAAAGCAGTATACTAAGTCGTAGCTTGAGAAACGCAAGGCGCTGCAGGTCCCAAGCATATGATCGTTGCTTCGCAATCAACAAGATGGCGGCCTAAGTTGATGAGATCGCCAAAGAACGAATCACCAAGCGAGAAGCCTGAGTATAACAAGCACCCGTCCTGCGTTTTTCAACCTCTGTTTATAACCCAGGTAGCACGCGAGAGAAGCGCCAAACTTGGAACATGCTTGGTGATCCTACGGGCCTAACTTGAGCCTAATGTGGTCTGACTCCAAGGCGTTCCATGGCGCCCAGTTTGTCTGGCTGACGTGGCTGTGGTACCAGCACAACCGCTTTGCGCATTGATGCCAGGCTGGTGAAACCTGCTGCCAGTTGATTATCCCGATGTGAAGCCAGTTGAAGCGAACAACGGCGTTGAACTGCAATGCTGGGATGTGAAAAACAGGCAAACCTGCGCGACTGGCTGCGTTACGGCAGGATAGACTCTGGTAAAAACAAGGCCTTTGTGATTCTGCATGCGCTGCTGGACTTTAAAGCCAGACCACCACGACGAAAAAAACTTGTCCCAATTTTGCCGCAAAGTCTGAATCAATGACTTAACGTTTTCAGGTGTTTTGCAGTTCCACTCTTCTTTCTTCCCAGTAACTTGTTATTGCGCACGTTTATTGTGAAATTTCTGGCGTGGTATGGTGCATTTCCCTTCGTAAGATAATGAAGTGAAACGGAAAAATTTTGAGCGAATACCGAGTAAAAGAAATAAGAGGCGACGATTCAGCAATAATCAGGATACGTGTGACAAGAATGGTTTATTTGTACAAGAGGTAAATATTCATAAAAAACATTAAAATTAAAATATTACATCCCAATCAAATCAAAAATAAAAAATCGCCAGGTATTGTTTGTCATTGCTGCGTATTTTCCTGACGTCTGGATTTTCTGAATATTCTTGTATTCACGCCGAGATTGTCGCTGTGTGCTCGATAAATCCCCGTGGCAGCCTGCGTAAATGACGAAGACGCAAAGACGATGCCTCCGCAGCGCCACGGAACAACAAACAATGGTTAAGTGGTCTGGGTAACCGACTGGCTGGAACGCCGAAGTAAATTTGATAGTCATGATTTTGCCTGCGTCACAGCAGCAATTCTCTTCGCCGCAAATGCACCTGCGGAAGGGTAAAGAAAGGGCATACCAGACGACGCCAGCGCAATGACGGTTCCGAAGAGCAATGCTGTTTGTGGCCTCGGTGCATTTTGCTAACCGTTTAACCGATATTACCTACGGCAATTTTTCTGAATTCTGCTCTTCTGGAAAGATTCGGGCTGGTCATTGTTCTTCTTGATCATTTCAATCGCCGGACTCGGTATTTCCGGTAATGGATGAATGCTGCGACAGCGGCAATATTCAGCTGGCGTATTTATCATTCTGGCATGTCATCATTACCGTTGCAGATATTCTGCGGCACTGCCGTTGTCGGTGAAACCAGTTGACGCCAGGTGGTCAAAGGACATAAAGTTTATCGTTGGCAGCGGATGGTAATCGCATCGCCGATGATTCACTGAAATCATGCGGTCTGCAAAGTATTCAGGATTGTATCTGGGATGGAAAACTGAAACTGGACATGGGGCTGGCTATGACCGTAACGCGGCATAAAGACCTGCAATCGTCATGGTACAGTATAACGGGCTACGTTATGGTTCCAGCAAAATGTACTGGCGGCGTAAAGTGAAGATGATAACGCTGATGAGATTTAAACTGGGTCGCTAATGAACTGGTTTGATCTCTGAAACATTGCTCTACAAGTGATGCTTTAACAGACGGTATAACGCCTGCCGCCTGGCAAAGGTGCTGTAATGCTGGGCTTACCTTGCTGGATTGCAGAAACAGGTAACGACGGTCAGCTGACTTTCTCACATTATTACTATAAATGCAGCAACAAAGAAAATATATATACCAGATTTTTATTCAACGGGTAAAAAACCCGAAGCAGGTTAATGAATATGATGGATTACAGACAGGGACATATTAGGGGGGACATCCGTAACAGTCAGTCAGCTGATGATGAATTCGTTAAATTAACTTTTAAATAGTAAATGGAGCATATGGTTTGTTGAGCGCGTGGCGTCCATCGAAACCTTTTCGTGGCTGTTTCAGGCCTGGCGTGGAAATAATGATGCGCCGGGTATTACCGCCGCCATTGGAAGTGCCGAACTGGACTCGATGGGGCTGGAAGATGCGCAGGCGCCTCGCGACGCCAAACTGGCCGTGCTCACGGTGCTGCTGGTACCTCAAAACTACGCTCAACCGCTGCGGTATTGTTGGGCGGTTTCGTCGTACTATTATTCGTCAATGTCTGGCGCAATGGTAAAGATTGTTGAGCACCTCGGTATTTCGGCTGATCTGCATTCAGCTCTCTGTTATGGCTATGACTGCTACCTGCTGGTGCGGTAATCCCGGCGTAATGGTTGCAAATCGTGGCTGAAAGAACTGGCCTTTATCGCGCATATCGCCTTTATTATGCTGCTAAAGGCGAAACAGGTGAGCATGTGTACGAAGGAACGACTGGATGGCTGCGGGGAAAGACAATCGAACAACTCAGCGCTGGACGGTGAAGGCACCGACCTGTGCATTGCGGTGATCTGTATTCCCGACGATTCTTCTGCTGCTGTCGTTTACAGGCTCTTTTTCTGCATCATTGGCACATCTCCAATTTTCGTCTCTTCCTGAATGACGCCCAGTCGCCTGGTACTCAGGCCAGATTCTGGTCGATGGGCGAGATCAGCCAGTGCTATAATCCGGCTGTCGCTCGGCTGACCGTGCCAGCTGGTTTGCCACTCTTATTTATTGATTTGTCGCGTTGAAATCCACTTTATTTTTCAGATTAATTTTGTTTTGTTGGTTTGAGTTTTTGATACTGAAGACGTTACGATGGTCAACAACGATTATAGCCAGAGCACGAGATTTTCCTGGACATTTAAGGTATTTACTTTTTATAAAAATATAAAGGGGATTTTTTAGCGTGTTAACGCGGGAGAAAAATACACCTGTTTGCCTTCCTTTTTGTGGCCCAGTTTCCGTTTGCCATTTTCTCAAGTGTTCTGTTTGTTTTATTGCCATGTGCGTGTTCATTGACCATCTAATAAAAAAGAATGCAACAACTAGCCCACCTACCCATCAGTCCGCCTATACTATATCTTTTAATTTTTTTTTCTGAAATTGCAGGTTTTGTCAACGTCAATTTGATTTTAATTAAACGTCGACTCTCTAGACGCTCTCGCGTCTTTGATATTTTCTTTTTTAATCATCATTGAAACGTAGGTTGACAAATACTCTAACGTGACATTTTGGGGACTTGCGAAACCCATTAGCGTTCTCAATAAACAGTTCGTGTTCTTGAAAACCCACATGAATTCAGTAAATACAATTTCACGTGGACACTTTCAAGCAATCGAGAGAGGCGCACACTCAGAAGAACACGTCGAAAATTGAAGATGACCGTAGCACTGAATAATGTAACGAGGCGGCGACGGACATGATTAAAGTCGTCTGACGTTGCCATTGAATTTTAGGTACACGTCTCTTAAAGAAGGTTCCGTCGAAAATGACCTTTCATCGATTCACAAGGTTGACTTAAAAATTTTGAAAGTAAATCGCAAAACATCAATACCGATTTTTTTAGAAGATTGCAATCAACGAAGTACTGAGTCGTCTAATGACCACCGGCACGTCGACAATGGAATTAATTAGGTACGCAATTAGAACGATCTACTATAGGAGCGATGCAGACAGCTCTTTGCGTGACTGAAACCGTATCATTAAGCACAACATATCGACTGGAGTACAGTGGCGTGTCACAGCGTTTGGCCTAAGGGATCCATGATTATTAGAGAAAGCAAAATAATAAAACGTGTGCATCAACATATCGAGAAATATTGTCATTGAATGCGTACCCTTTAAGAACGATATTAAAGTAGAATAGCATAACAGTAGATTTATAGAAATACCTTTGTTAGCTAATACAGGCGCAGTTTTGACATTTGAACGCGAATAGAGTCCCTATTTTCATTTGTATGAGGAACCGTTTTATCTACTTTTTGTTTGAGCAATGGTGTGTCTTATTGTTGCGAATAAAAAAATAATCAATAAAATCGCGGAGTACACGCTCCAAAAACCGCGTTTTAAAAAGCACATAAGAAACAAGTGTGCGCCAGAAATATCTTAATCACCTTGCAACGCTTCTCCAGTCGTTTTGAAGATACAAAAATATACCACGTAGTCGTAAACGACTGACATCTTATTCAGAGTAAGGAATGGTTAAAGATTGAGGTGTAGCTTTGAAAAAGTTAGAACTAGGTGCCAGAGTTAGTCTTGGAACCTAAATGTACTGCATAACAATTTTAGCTTCAGTTATCCACGCAACAGGCAGGCTGCCATTGGAAGAAGCGGTTATATTTTTCTTGTTCTTTCTGTTCTATTTTATTCCCTCGAATAGCTTACAACAACTTCGCTTCTAATTTGTGTCTCTAAGTAGGCGCGTTTTCTGGAAACATGTGAGGAGCGAGTCATGCTTCAGTCGTTAGGTTGCTCGCCTTTTCAAGCACATCATACATAACACCCTTCACTCCCAACATCTTTTCATTTGAAATATTAGCGGAACTAAAGCTATTAGATCGAGCATGTTTCCATTAAAAACGCCTATACTGCGCAAGTGCGGGGGCATGAAAGACAAACAGATAGCGTGGGTCTGACCTGTTTTCTTAGATTTCTTCTTCCAGCACGCGAATACATAAAAGCTGGGTATTTAACGCTCGAGTGAAAGAATAAATAATGCGGTCATGCTATTTTTTATGACACCTGTGTTTTGGTGTATTTCCGCTGACGCACGAGGCGAAGCTGAAGTATTTATACTACCAATTTGAACCACAAAGAAAGCTTGTAATAATATAAGAGGTACGCACTCAAAAATAGTCCAGCGTGTTCACTTTTCTGCAGAACATGAAGACAACCAATCACGACGAAAAACAGAAGGGTCCCAGCAAATGAAGAAGCTAGGAATACTGAAATGGTTGGTTATCACACTGTTCTTCAGTAAATTAGACTTGCAAAGTGGTTATTTTTTATTTTTTTATAACGCGGCCCGGGACGGGGGGAGTATGTTTATATTGCCTGAACTTAGTCTGCCTAAACGGGGTACTTGTCTTTCAGCTGTAGATAACAAATTTTACCTGAGCGGTACAACCACAAGCCTGGGGTTTATAACGTTCATCACGCAGTAGTGATGCATGAACGCACGCCGGGACAATGCTCATCTTGATCGAAACGGGCAGGGGTGGGGACTGATCACAGGATCCCTGCTTTCTGCAGCGCTAGCTTCCTCTTCACGTGCTCCGAACTGGTGTGCGCTAGGCCACTCGGCCACCGATCTCCTTTCTTTTAAAGCAATAGCTATTTGGGCGACACTTTTCAGAAATTTTGTCCTCGTCGCCCATCGTCGCCGCGCGCGCAAAAATGGGAAAGCATTTTTCCTTCCCTCTTTCGCGAGGAAAGGGAAGTCAGAACTCCATCTGCAGTGCCTCGCGAAGTGAGCGAGAGCGAAGACAGGCGAAGAGGGCAGCCCTGGCGTTCCAGCAAGAATTGCGCAGCGAAGGCAAACGCGCTCGAATCATCGTGTCGTCTGCTTGAAGCAGACAACACGATTATTTGTGACGAGAAGATGTATCGTGTCGTCCGGTTGAAAACCTTGTTTTCAAACATTACTCGCGTTATGCGAAATCCCACTATGGCAGTATCCAGTGGCTACGCGTAATGTTGGTTGATTTTACAAACTTCCACCGCGCTTATCCTCTTCACGGATTGCTGGTAGCCGTCGTCTGTGGCATCCTATCCACGACGCCAACCACGAGGGCTATGAGAATAAACCACGTCGCACCTCCGTTCTCAGGTACGTGACGGCGCCATTCCACCCGCATTGCGCGAGCGGCGCTACAGCTATCGCTTTCGTTTCTTCGCAGTTTGCAAGCGAAAAATATTACGTTTTCTTTATAATGTCAAAGATGAGAATTACCGCGAAGGTTAAACAATATTCACCCTTTCGGTTTAGACCAAGTACTTCAAAAAATTTCACAAGGTGCTCTAAATTACGGAGGAATAAAGCACAGATTAGCCTTCTAGATTGGCATGTGCGACGGACTAATATTTACCATCGAATATCGTTTATTTGTTCATCATTAGCGATGAGGCTATCGAGAAAAATGACGCTTTTATACAGTTTGACGAGCCATCGCTACAGCAACAGAACAAACCATATAACATTTTTTTAAAAAAACATAAATTCAGCGAACAACATTGAATGTCGACCAATTCTTAAAATGGCATAACTTGTCTCCCTTGTTAGTGATCGCGAAAACGCCTTTTGCGTAAAATATGAAGCCTTTTGGCCATAATCATTGTTCCAATGCGTCAGGTGTTGTGCCTGGTTCATCTCTCATTCCGTGTGTGATTCACTGCGTGCTAATTTGTATTCGCTTAACTGAATCTTGTCTTAATTAGGGATACCTTAGTTTCTGCAACGACAAGAGCCGGCCCATGGATCTCTAGGTAACGTGTTCGAATCCAAGTCAAGAATTCCTAAGCTTGAAGGAGACCACTTACCCATAAAGACGCTATGTAGCCTCGCTACATTTAAGTTGCACGAACACTAAGCAAAAGGCGTAGCAAGTTAACCACCTGAGATATCCGAGCCCAGCTCTACTTTGTACCACTTTATGTCCTACAGCGGCCCATGCTACAAACTGATGTAGCCAATCACGTGGCGACAAAAGTGCATGTTCATGGCTCTTTTAGTCTTTGTGCACTAGCTATCACCGGCTAAAGCAATAAGGTACACAAAAAAGCTCACCAACACGCGCATCCACCCTGCGTAATTTGTTCAATTTGTGATCGCAAACTTGCCGATGACGAGCGCGCTGACGATGCACTTTATATCTCCGCGAGGTCCTCCTCTTCATTAGCCACATATCCATACACACCGCTGCAAAGTGGTGAAGCTCACCCTACCCATGTGTCTCTCCTGTACTTCTCCAAAAAGCGGCAACCCCCCTTAACGATATTCTAAATTTTGGGGCAAATAATTTATCGGTGTTACACGGTATCCCCTCGAGTGCTATGTATAAAATGCCTGTAGGTACACCGACCCGCGGTAGAACCGGACAAACATTGGTTTACATTTACATACGTAATTCGACTAGTGCGGTATAGCTCCCCATTGAGGAATTAATCCAAAAAAGGAGCCTACATGAACGAACCGTTCTGAGATGACGGAATACGGTTACAAAGCCGCCGAAAGAGGAAATCATTGGCGGAGCCTGAATTTGTACTTCGCGTTTCCCTATTTGAAGAAAGACGAAATCATTGGCGGCGCCGAGGTTTCGAAATTCAAAATCCGAGACCCGGATTTTTAAATCTGACGCCAAGAAATATTTTGTCTTTCGGCGGCTTGGAACCGTTACTTCATTCGATAAGTTGGTTCATTCATCCTTAATATTTATTTTTGGAGACCGCGTAAGGTGATGAAAATGTCCTTAATGTGATTAAAAAGATTGTGGCACACAATATAAAGCCCCGTCGCTTGTATTGGTATTGCATGACAACCAAACAATAAGTGAATCAATCAATCAACCAATTATTCAATCAAAAATTCAAAAAATTCCGTAAATCAATCAGTCGGTCAATCAAGCAAGCAAACGAGCAAGCAAGCATACGATCTCTCTTTAAGGACAATGAAGTCAATTTTAGGACATCTTTTTGGCGATTGAACTGGGTTCCAGGCACGTCTCAGGCCACGTTGCCCAAATTTCAGCCGAAACCGGCGCTTGTAGTGCCGCGCAAAATCAATAAAACAGTCGCGGTAATAATTGCACCGGGATCGACTGGGGCGACGCCCCGAGAGTTGCGGGAGAAGCCAGGAGAAGCGGAGCTCGCGTGACCGATGCGGGGGCCAAGACGCGCGACGTCACAAACGACGCGTCGCGCCGTTTGTGACGTCGCGCGCCTTTGGCCCCGCTAAACGGGCTGACGCGCGCCGTTTGCGACGTCGCGCGTCAGCGATTGGTCGCTGACGCGCCGCTTTGACGGCCAGAACGGCCAGATCGCTGCCGCTTTCCCCATCGGCGTCCGTCCTTCGGCATGCGGGCCGCTCGTTGCCGGCTGTGCGGTCTCCGTCGGGTGATAGCAGAGGCCGCCACGCACGCATCCCGTTCCGTTGGTGTTCGGTTACCGAACGGAAGCTCGTACTCGCTCGCGAGAGCGGCATTGCCGTCCATGTTGACAGATTCGGCGAAACGACCGCGCCACCGCGCTGCTATTAACCCACCGCGGTAACAGAGTCTCTGACGGCCTCAATGCTACCGGTACCGAGAATTCACGTGTGACGTCACTCCGTACGTCACCTCCGTTTTCGGAGGCCCTAAAAACGAGAAACGGAGATAGTTGAGTGCCAGCTGCAATGCGGCGCGTCAGTGTCAGCTGCGGCTGCGCACAACTATCTCCGTTTCTCGTTTTTGGGCCTCTGAAAACGGCGTGACGTACTGGAGTGACGTCACGCAGCTGCAATTCTCGGTACCGGTAGCACGAGGGCATCGAGACTCTGTTACCGCGGTGGGTTAATAGCGAGCGCGGTGGCGCGGTCGTTTCGCCGAATTTGTCAACATGGACGGCAACGCCGCTCTCGCGAGCGAGTTACGAGCTTCCGTCCGGTAACCGAACACCAACGGAACAGGAGTACGTGCGTGGCGGCCTCTGCTATCACCCGACGGAGACCGCACAGCCGGCAACGAGCGGCCCGCATGCCGAGCGACGGACGCCGAGGAAAGTCGAAGCGGCGATCTGGCCGTTCTGGCCGTCAAAGCGGCGCGTCAGCGACCAATCGCTGACGCGCGACGTCGCAAACGGCGCGCGTCAGCCCGTTTAAGCGGGGCCAAAGGCGCGCGACGTCACAAACGGCGCGACGCGTCGTTTGTGACGTCGCGCGTCTTGGCCCCGCATCGGTCACGCGAGCTCCGCTTCTCCTGGCTTCTCCCGCAACTCTCGGGGCGTCGCCCCGAGTCGATCCCGGTGCAATTATTACCGCGACTGTTTTATTGATTTGCGCGGCTACACAAGCGCCGGTTTCCGGCTGAAATTTGGGCAACGTGGCCTGAGACGTGCCTGGAACCCAGTTCAATCGCCAAAAAGATGTCCTAAAATTGACTTCGTTGTCCCTTTGAAAGACTAGAGATCAGCGTTGCTTGGCGCGTCTCTGCTTGCTTTGTTTATCGACTAATTGATTTTTGCGGAATTTTTTTGATTGAATGA